>JABXWE010104878.1:0-29225 GCA_014611495.1 Limonius californicus | reverse complement strand
TACCTTTGGAATCAACATCGCTTATTAAAAGTGATGAATCCAACTAAACTAAACTAACATTCCTATCTATGAAAATTATCACAGATTGCAATAAGTAATGGAGTTAGAACAGGATATTCTTACAATCGAGTCGTATTTTAGAAATGGTGTCAATAATGATAATGAGTGGGTATATTGCATGGAAGCATGTGTTGAAGAATTTAGAGCCCAGTTTCCCTACCGCCATGATGACCATGTTCTGCAACAGAAAATTAATAGGACTGTTGCACGTTTTCGACAATCCGGTAGCGTTAAAAAAGAAAAGGTTCAGGTAGGCCCCAAATTAACCAAGAAATTGTGAATGACATTCAGGAAAGCATTACTGAAAACCCTCGCATTTCGACACGAAAATTGTCAGCTGAAGCAGAAGTACCTAGAACTATTTGCCAGAAGATATTAAAATCTAAATAAAAATTACATCCGTATAAAATTTCTGTATTTCAGCAATTACATGTTCAGGATTTGGCAACACGTCTAAATTATTGTCAATGGTTCCAGCAAACATTTAATGATCAGTTACTGGATAGAACCTTTTTCAGCGATGAAGCCTGGTGTACCTTATCTGGATATCTAAATTCTCAGAATTTTCGCCTTTGGAGTGCAGAGAACCCGCACCAGTGTGTGGAAACACTGCTTCATCCTGAAAAACTTGGTATTTGGCTAGCTGCATCTAGAAGACGACTGATTAGGCCTATATTTTTTAATAACACAATTATTAATGGACGACGCTACCGGCAAGAAATTTTAGCAAATTTCTTTGACGAACTTGATGACGATGACAAAAATTACGGCTATTTCCAACACGATGGCGCAACGGCGCATACAACCAGAGAAAATTTGGAGTTTATAAGGCAAACGTTTGGCAATAGAATTATTAGTGTTTCGCACACATTAAAGATAACGTTTTTAAAAGGTAAATTAACAATCTAGAGGAGCTGAGGGAAGTCACCGACGACTGTTGCAATAATATTGATCAACAGATGTTGCAGAATATTTTTGAAAGCAAAAAGAGGCGAGTTCAGCTTTGCATTGCAGAAAATGGTCATCATTTTCAACATTTGTTATAAAATACCTAAAAAACTAATAAGTAATAACCAAAAATTACCTTGCATTTTATTACATTACATACTAGATAATTATTGTAATTGAAATATACGATTCTTAGTGCTAACCAACATTTATAAGTAGCTAATTCCATGGCTACCAGGATCACAGATATTTATGGCCACTCGGTATATATACGTGTGTGTGTGTGTGTGTGTGTGTGTTGCATATAAACCACTATTGCAACCGTACTAGAAATATTCACACATTCAGTAGTTTGAATTCCACCTAAATGTAGTCTTTGTAAAGAAATTAGAATACTAAAAATATGAAAACACCAGCGGAAGGTAGATATTTACTACACTATTACAATTGGAAATGCTTCATTTTATTTCTTGTTCAAACAGTACAACATACTAGAAAGCTTTTATTAAACTCCGTATCATTTTAAGATTCTCTATCAGTATATCGATGAAATCTGTAAGAACAAGTCTGAATTGATGGGTAAATACCGCGTGGATCAGGTCAACGAAGAGCTGGATAATCTTATGTAAGCGACAACTACCTAGACCCTGTTCATTTAGTTGAACTGATTCATTGGAATCTGCAAATAAAGAAATAAAGTATTAGTATATAAATATAAATCTGCAATCTGCCACATAAATACTTAAACTTAGATTTTTCAAACTAAACTTCTCGGTTTCAGCTAAATATGTACAATTTCGAATTGTACCATTGTATCTATTGAAATACTTCATCAAATGAATATCCTGGAATATTGCAAGACTGGACTCAGTAGCAGCAAATTTAGACTTTCAATTTGCTCACTCATTAAAGGCGCATTCGTTAATGAATGTTTGTGATTTTGAGAGACCTCAAGTATATCTAATTTACGTTTATCACCACAGAAATATAAAACTGCTGCTATATTATTTGCCGTTAATACATGGCTGTGTTCTAGTAGTAGTTGTTGTTGTAGTTGTATGAGCATAGATGATTTACTTTAATACATGAATCAATTTAGTGTTATAGCCATTACTATCTGCAATTGGTGCAATAATCGAAATCTCTCTGGTGTAATTAATATTATTTAAAGGAAGTATTAAAGCTTTATGTATGAAAGATCTGTAGGCTGCTATTTATATTTTGTTTTGTTTGTTTGTTTTGCGCTAACAGGAATTCTACGCTTGAGCCAAATATTTCAAATTCTTATAGTTAACACTTACCATTAAATTCTGACAGATGAGCAGCAACTGCTACGGTAAGAACAAATGCTAACACAATAACTACCTTCATTGTGAGACTTTACAATACGTAGTGAGTAACGCATTTAGAGTTTTATATATCCCAAAAAAAATAATATAAATTTTATTTATTTATGTTTTCACGTTTGAGCAGTAAATGTACCTTTACGGCGTTTGAACTTTTGTATTTCTATCACGAAAACCACAAATAAAAAATAAGTATTCTATGGCGAAATTACAATTAAAATAAGTATGATAAGCTATGAACTTGCCTAGAATACTATTATTTAATATTTACCACGATTTACTTAAAAAATTGACATAACAATACCAATAAAAAATATTATCTAAACCATAAACCCTAAACATAAGCGTAACACTACGTAACCCTTGTTACAAAACAATCTTCACACAAACCCCCAGATTAATTGAGTAAATACCGAAAATACAAAATGCTGAAGTAGATTACAATATTAGATTATATGGTTTAAACAACAGGTCAAAATAATTCGAGAAAACTCAAATTAAGGGAAAGTTCCCAGGCGAATAAAGTATGACAAGGAAGGCAATTTAGCGGACGTAACCCTTATCTGAAACTAAACGAATCACAAAATCCACAAAGTTAAATTAATAATAATTAAAATCCTGATACGAATTTCCGGTAGCTGGTGAAATGGCGCAAGGCCTGGCGTTGAGGCAGCTTAACCAACGCGTATGTAAACGGTCGCGCCGAACCGAATTGTTTATCGCTATTAATTAATCCGCATAATTGTCCTATAATACAAAGAATTTTACTCATCAACAAATTAAGTTGCCAATTGTCTAAATTGCAATTTGCAATTGCCGTGAAAATAGACAGAGCCACAACTGACAGCGGTCTGAATTTGGTGCGCACAAAAATGATTTGTTTACAAAATTCTGTGCCGCATGGAACACAGCATAATCTTAATTAAATATCTAAGTGCAGTTACTAAAAACAGTTGTAAAATTAAACTGCATGCACCTACTGAAGGTAAGTGACGAGTCTCAAATGCATATTAAAGTTCAAAACGGTAGAAAATACCGAAAAGTAAAAAATACAAAATATACACCGTATCGGCTTCCCCGTTGAGTGTGGTACATGCCGAGATGGGTTTAACGGGCAACGGAACTTCAGGCATATGGTCGCATGAAGAAAAAGAACAAAAACAAAAACAATTGAGAAAACCTCAGATCTTTCAACGCCCGTTGGATGGTTCCTGGAGCCTTATGAACACGATTATGGAGGACGCGGCAGCGGATGGCATCCAAATAGACTAGCAACTCATGTAGGCACCTTTTTACACGTATTAGGAAGTTCCCCAGAAGCTCGTACCTTCTCTTGGGTGGCTGATTGTCTCCAACTTCGTACAGCACGTAGAACCGAAAGCTACAGGTGACCGAGATAGGCTGGTTGATCGTAAAATGATCGACAATTCTCCACATAGCATATGGTTGGTAACGTATCCATTTTCTGGTAAAGTGTGTAATTAATTTCAGCTAGACCCATTGAGAATTTAGCAAAACACCAAAATAACTCGCAGACAACTAACTAGATTCTCTTGTAGATGAGGATGATTTAAATAATCCACCCAGCATGAAGAAACCGAAATCTTAAATCACTCCTACACTTTTACTAGCAACCCACAACTTGCACGCCCAAGAACTCTAGAGGAAGTCTCGTCTGACATCCATACTTCAGGAAATTCCACCCACCCAATTCAAAATCCACCTACAACTTCAAAATCCACCTACAACTTCAAAAGAATCTCCCCAAATTAGGAATTAGGAATTAGGAACTCAAAAAGTTTGAACCAAGGTCGAAGGCAAAAGGAATCGTAGGCAACCAAACACACCCATCAGTTTGCTGGGATGCTACTGCTACTTTAAATTAACCTGTACATTTTGTTGATTTATAAATTGAAGTTTGTTAACTTGTTAACCACAACATTAGTTTTGTGGCAACTTAACTTAATCTCAAAGTGGGAATGGAATTTTATCAATCACACTCTGGTGTATATTTTATTAATTCTTTGTAATTACAGTGAATATTCTCATTATGAACACCGTTTAACAATTCCGCTACAAGATGATAACAAAATGAACACTAAAATATTATGCATGGTCAATCCGTAAACTTTATGCACATAAAGTATCGGATCGCTACAATAAGTACCATCGTACAGCTTCCTTTAGGTCATTAAAGTTGATTGCAATTCAATTTCTATTTAACTTTCACCCGACAATTGATAGAAAAGCAAGAATTTTGAGATATTCTTTATCTGCAAATTCAGTGACGTAGTAATAACAGTTTCTTAAATGATTCATACTTTTCTTTCGCACTGATAAATCTTATTAAAAACAGTACTGGATATCAGAAACCCACTCTCTACGATATTTCAACCAAACAAAACAATTCCAATTACAATGTAAATAACAAACTGCTGCATATTGCTGGCTCTTAATATGGCTAACTCATTTAGTTCTTTATCCTTATTTCTCTTCGAAATTGTTGGATAGTATAATATAGCTATCAGTTAATCACTGATAAGAATATATAATAATACACTTGGTTTTATAGAGGTGGTCAATTTTACAGTTTCCATTAATAGTCAGATCAACCCCTCAAAATTCCAGTGCAAGATCTTCACTCTAAGGAGAATAAGCAATCCACCCACCGTCGAAATAAATGGAAACATTGTACCCTAAAATTCCAAACATTCTGCAATAAAATATCTTGGGGTCTACCTGGATAGAAGACTGAGCTGGAGCTTCCACATAAATTAAAAGCTGATACCGTACGTCTCTCCAGTTTGGTGCAACAGAACTATAACTAATATCCTGAAGTTGCAAAGATTTCAAGACAGGATCCTACGAATGGCAGTGAATACCCTGTGGTGCAACAGCCTACTGCATCATGAGCAGCGAGTATCGTTTGTTCAAAACTAAGTCCATATGAGTGCCAGAAGAACATCAGTAGTATGAGTATGTCCAACGGGGTAAATCCACTATAATATAATATGCGAGCGCAATATTCATGTAAGACGCAAACGATAAATTCCCCTAGATATTGTAGTATCTGACAAGGACATCAACTAAAATTTGCATCATTAGACAATGCAAGGCATTACTATTAGACCCAAAATGTTAAAAAAGTGCTAATGTTGTTATTGTTGCAATAATTAAAAATGTCATGAATAAGATTTGCAATTTTAATCTGGCAACTGTAAATAAAATTAAAATTAAACAGATTTTAGTTCATATTCTTATTCGTAAACGTTCCAGCAGGGAGTCTATCTCACTAATCTAATTATACGTTAACCACAAGCTGCATGAAATGCAAGTATAAATGGTAGAGGATGTTCCAATTAAACTACTTTTACTTAGAAAACGGCTATAGTAAAAATGAGGGTGTGTAAAGCACGTAAATATTGCAGAAATTGTAACACACGTGGTAACGCTGTTTTTGGAAACGTTATTTTTAGACAGATGTACATTATTTTTTATATGCTATTATATGTATAATATATAATAAAGTATAATAAAAAAGAAATTATATAAAACTAATAAACTGTTGAGGCGGTCGAAGGCTAGTGATGCGGTCGTGGGCTAGAAATAAGCACATTTGACTTTTATGTTAGAGATTTGGGGTTCAATTTTCAATACCGGAACATCGGATTTTTAGTGGCCGTTTTCCCTCGGAAAAGGAATGGCAAATCAGCAAGGTACTCGGTTAGTAAATCTTCTCTGGACTAGAGTAGAGTGTTAACATTTTCCATGGTTCGGAGCCCAAGCTAAACTGTAAGTCCTCTATGTTTCTGTAACTTTAAAACGCGCAACACAAGTGTAGGAGAGAAGATCGCTACGTCTCGTAGGAGGCAGAGTACTGGAAGAAGGAGAATTTACAAGGTATGTTCAATTGAAACCGATCTTTGCTATATATAAAATTTATTCAAAAATTTATTTACAAATAATTACCGTCACAGTTAAGGTACCTCTCCCATTGTTTTACTAACCGACGTATATCCTGCTTATAGAATTCTTGTGGCTGCTGATTGAAGAAGTCTTCCACAACTATCTGTACTTCTGCGTCACACCAAAATGCCGCCCTTTTCAGCGGTCCAACAATAAGGAAATTGCAAGGCGATAGATTCGGGCTATAGGGTTGATGCTCTAAAACCCTCAATTTCTTTCGTTGAAGATTTTCTTTTACCACGTTAACAACATGAGGCCTAGCACTATGGTGCAGCAAAATGACCCCACGCGTAAGTTTTCCTGGACGTTTCCGTCTTATTGCTTGATGAAACTTGTTCAAAGTTCTATTGTACAGATTTGCATTGACATTTACTGCAGGTTCCTTCAACTCTATCGAGAAGGGTCCTTTATGGTCGAAAAAAAATCTTAACATCGCCTTGCCTGCAGAAGGTTGTGCTTTAAACTTCTTCGATGGTGGTGAACTTGAATGTTTCCTTATCGACGATAACTTACTGGATGGTTCGTAGTAATGGCATCAAGTTTCGTCACCAGCAACTGTTGAC
The DNA here is from genome assembly GCA_014611495.1 of Limonius californicus. Lineage (NCBI taxonomy): Eukaryota > Metazoa > Arthropoda > Insecta > Coleoptera > Elateridae > Limonius > Limonius californicus. The sequence goes on along the minus strand of JABXWE010104878.1, from coordinate 22,342 downwards.
AGAAGAAACTCATCACCATTTGGCTATAGTCTGTGAGGTGTTGCAAGGATAAGCTCATTCGCAAGCATTTTTGTCCATTAGACAAGCGACGAGGAATCCCTTGCGAAGAAACTTTGCTGTAACCCAGATTACGAACAATGGACTATGGACAGATCCTACACTCGCACCAACAAAATCTGAAATTTCTCTAATTGAAATTCGACGATTTTCTCTAATAAGGTCTTCCACACATGCCATATTGTTTTCTGTTAAGGCAGTACACTGTGAACCTGGTCGCGGTTCACCCATAGTCCCCTCTTTTCCATTCTTAAATTTTCGGCACCATTCCTCCACAGTTGAGTACGCAATACATGCATTTCCATGCACTGCTTGCATTTGCGTATGAATCTTCAATGGCTGCATACCCTCAGCGCATAAAAATTGTAAGACCGCATGCTTATCAGCCTTGACGGATTTTCAGCAACGAACGCCATTTCAAAATCGAAGTTTTAAAAGTCAGAATCAAATTCAAACGGCAGAAACTTATTAATGTGTTGCTTACAAACACTACTAACATTAGAGCCTAATTTCGTTTTAATAAGTGCACCAGAGGCGTCTCAAGTGCGAAGATCAGTTACGGTTTTCTACATTATCTGTTATTCTATTTTTCTTATTTAAGACAAAATCTTATTCGGTATGCAAAATACCCAAAAAGGGCACTCTTGTTAAAGTCGATACTCAACTGTGTGGAGATAATTAGATTTTTATGTAAAATCGATATGTAATGAAAATTTGGAAACTTCGTACCATGGGAATTAATTCGCAGCATAAATTCAGGACATGACAATAAAAAAACTCATATAAACATTTGCCTGCCAACGTTTAGTATACCAGGCAGATACCTATTAGAAACACCTTGTGTAACAATTCGGTCTGTTTATTTTTCTTTACTATACTACTACATGGAATATTAATGGACGACCTTATCCTGTTCACTTTGCTATAGATCCCAAATTGCGAGTTATCATGGTTAATCTATTGTTTCCTGCTCTATCCAAATGATTGTCCTTTTTTCCCTTCTTTCTGCGAAAGAAAATAAATCTGTTACTTTACGTTTGCCCTTCATGTCTGTGTTTTGCACTGAGGGGTAACTGAATGACTTATCCAAACTTTAAGAGGGTATTTCTTCTCTTCAAATTAATGATAAACATTTTGTTATGATCATTTAATTGAACCACTCCACTGGAATTAAAGTCGCAATTTAATTGCCGCTTCATAGGAATCAAACTTTTATTTTAATTGTAATTCTTAAGTCGGTCGCCATATTATTTTCTTTAAGGACTGAATTATTGAAGGCCAATTCCGCAAAGCTTTGAAAGTTCCCTTTGTAGGCTAGATTTGCCGTTCAAAAACAATTCTCGGAAATATTGTTTCTCGAAAGTCGCACGTGTTATTTCCTTCCAGAACTATTTCATCATATTTCGCAATGTGGTGTAATATTTTTGACCGACGCAGGTTCGCGCTGCATTTAGTTAGTCAGTCAGCCTTCCACCTTCGCTAGACTCCGGTCTACCAAATTCCATCTACGGGGGCCGTTAAAAAGTTAAGAAATCAAGTACTGCAGGGGCGGCTTGGGTTTTCGATGGGTATCCATCGCGTGTATTTTCGTATCGCTGTTTTCACCGTGGGGGTGAACAGAAATATCGACAAGTGTCGGATTCATAGAAACACGCTGGAATTTTATCCCTGGAAAGGCAATTTATTGTGAAATTGCCGATCGCCTTTGGCGGATTATTATCGAGCCCATTTATTGTTCCTGTACATGTGCCGTTGCTGCGACAAACTACGAGGGTTGTGCAACAGATATTTCGTCTCGGAATTTTCCCGAAGAAAGTCTACATTTTGTCCCCAATCTGAGAACACCACAGACTGCCTGCAGATTTTCCTGCATCTTGAGAACACCCCAAAATTGCGACTGCCTCTCTCTCTCTACTCCATTCACAGAAAGTCAAAGTAAAGGAATTAGTTTTTTTGTGATGTGAAAAAAAAACCTTTTACTCGTTAACTTGCAAAATTTTAAGTGATTAAACCTTTCTTTTTTAATGCGACAAGAAGCGACCTTCAGTCGTCGATTGTCATTTCTTTTTTCGTATTACTAATTGTAAAGAGTAATTATATGTTGTGTTATTTGACGCCACTGTCCACATACTTGTATGGAGAATTTAAATACCGTACGCCAGGGACGGCGATTTCCTCCTCTTGAACGTTCAAATTAACCATTTGTAATACTGAATTATAAAATCACCATTTACCGTCATTTTTGTATTGTGTCATTTCCAATAGCTTAATTATATGTGTTTTAAAATGTACTGCCTCTTTTATTGTCGAGTATTTTGTATTTGTGTGTGCATGAATTTTGCAAGCTTTCTAAAAAGGAGGGAGGCACAATAAAAGTGAGTCCGATTCCCGTAAGCTGCTGGCTACTCGGCCTTCTACGAGAACCTGCGATCTGCTGTGATTTGGAAGGTGGCGCCCGTTAATTTCGACATCCCCTGTACACAATTAGAAAGATTTCCTCTCGTAAGCTTTTTCCATGAACCCCCCTACTCCTCTGCGGTTGCGGATCGACGAAAAAACTCGTTTGGCCCGTAACAATTTCTCGGAAAATTTATACATTTTCAACTCGAGTTTGATATGTAATACTTATTAAGTGTCCCCATAAGAAATAATCACGCGAATTGCGATAGGGGAAGCGTGGAGGCCATGCAATTAGTGCTGCTTTACCAATTCAATAATTAAGATAATTGGTGTGCAGTAAAGCTAAAAAGTGCAGGAGCCCCATCTAGCACAAACCATAAATTACGGCGCATTTATAATTCAATTTTCTCCAAAAAAAGTGATAGCCCTTCTTCTAAAAATTGCAGTTTACATATATTAAATAATTACTAAGAATCTATAATATCAAAATTACTGAAAGTCTGGTAAAAGCAATACTTTTTATGTGATTCGGGTAAACAATTCCATATAGTTGAACAGTAAGCGGTGGCAGCAACAATGCAAGAGACTAAATGTAATTTTGCGTTTGTATTTTGTATCCACAAACGAATGGATACTGAGATCAGCATATGAAAAGCACTTTTGCCCCTATGCCTTAAATTCTTCTTGAATATAAGTACTCTTATTATACAGGATAGTTAATATTACATTCTACAGTAAATATTTTCTTCAATGGAGGCATTCGAAATGTGGATGTACGCTGTCGTCGTATTCCTTCGGCGGCAACAATCAACAACGACGAGATCTTGAGAGAAACGGGATAACTAACGGGACTGCTAGAGTAATATAATAGAATACAACACCGTTAACCACAATATTTCGAACACATAATACTCGGGAATCAAATATTGAATGTTGCAACTTATTATGATTAGCAGAATAGGGGAAAAAATAAGAATTGAACGAAAAACCATGTCGTGGTTTAGAAATTTAAAAAATTGAAATTGTAATATAATATTTTACAACACTACAAATAAACCCGCAGCTGCCTATAACGGCACTCTTGTAGCCAGGTGGTTGTGCAACTTTCAGTACTTCCAACTTCCAACAACTCCTTCAGAACAGGTGCAAATTGAAAAAATCCCTCCGCAATGGCCAAGCAGGCGAGACAGAACACTTTTAATTAGTTTCCTTTTATGAAACAATCAAGAAATAGTTGTAGATTTTCATCAAACTACGGTCAAGCTTAAGAAACATAACCTCACTTTCTAACGAAATTCTAAGTGTATGAGAACACCATGTAGTTTCAATTAAATTTGTTTCATTTAATTTTTATTCTTCCAGCTTATCCATCGCCATCATTGTTGAAAATTGTAGTTGACTTTTATTATGTTGATTATCCAAACTTGCCGAAGATTTCAAATTCAGCACTTCAATTAGGTACATATGTACCTAACAGCCAAAAACAATTCCCGACGCCGCGCCGTTGAAGATTCCCAATATGATATATTACGAAACAATTTATTAAGATTTTTTACCAATTCCGCGTCCAAAACTTGCTTAACACAACTACAAGAAATATGGCAACTTTAGAAATATATACATATAAAACTTGGAAACTTAGTAAATCCCTTCTGTTTGCCAAGGAGCAAACAATTTTCAAATCTCCACATATCATCCAATCGTGAGCAGGATAGTTAATTTTTTGTAAAATCTTGTCTAGAGTTTCGTAAGTTTCCGTCATATGAACTGCATTAGCCACAGGCAGTGGAGCATCAGTATTTTCAATGTTTAAAAGAATAGGTTTTAACCTGGTTTTTGAGAAGTCGATAAAAAGGCTCCAATCTTCATTGTTGTACTGGATTCCAAATTCATTCATTAGACCACCAATATTATGGCAGTAAACCAAATCCTCTTCCTGCTTAAAAAAACTTAGCGAACTGCTGATCTCCACATATATAATAAAAGCTGTTAGGACAGTTTTTACAACCACGGTTAGCCATACTTAAAGCGCATTGGCAAACAACTGAAAAGTGAAGTTATGTTGACTGAAAGAAAACAGCTGTAAGCGAACAAAGCGGGAAAACAAAGAACAGTATTGCCAACACTGCCAACCTGATTACATTTAGATTTACTGTAGATATCTTTTAGTATATCAAAAATGCACAGATATCAGATAAAAATGAATTTCTCATATTTCGTATATTCAAATGTGAAAAATGGTGGGTGATACGACTTTTTATTATTATTTTCGGACTCAGCACACCCAAAAACATAAGAATCAGGCAAAATCATTAAAAAAGTTTTTTCCGTTGGCCTGCGTAATTATGCATTTACACAAGAAATTCTAACCAAAACTGTTTATAATCACTCATACAAATCGCTAAAATTTATTTTTTGATAAAAATAAGATGAGCTCCACTGGAAATCAAATTCTTTTGCAAATTAACATACATTTGCATTAATAATAAACCAAAATAAAACAAAAAGACATAAATCGGTTTGTTTGCTTATTAATTTCAATTAGTCGAGGAAAACTCCTTCAATAAAGATCACTAATCTTAAAACAATTAAACAACCCATTGCTGATGTAACAATTCCATTCTAGTTGAACAATTCGAGACGAAATATTGATCAGTCAGACTCACTCGAATTGCCATAATAATAAAAATTGGAAAAATTCACCCTTAATCTTTGTTCCATAAAACCATTCTCTTCTCTTCTCGGTTTGACGTTTTTCCTTCACGGGTTCGCCGTCTTCAGCTTTCATAATTTTCGATTGTTTCAGTCTCCCTCTTAAAGATTTCTGTTTTCCACATTTGCTGTATGGGTTTTCCATTGCAGAGGTGGCCGCCCTCTTCTTCTCCTTCCTCTTAGTTGTAATGTATGTAAGATATAAGTTGGCAACACTGACAGTGAAGCTGACAGTGGATCAAGATGGCTGTAAAAGCTCCGTAATAATTAATTAATAAATGCACATACTTGAACTAGCGACTTGTATTATTATAGTGTAATAGAGTATGCTAGAAATACAACAAGTAATCACCGGAATATACGCTTTGGCCATCTCGACTCTGCCATTCTCTTTACATACCCGTACCATGTTAGTAGCCAATTCTCCAGATTTCGAGTAATAGAGGACTTGATGTTCATTTCTTGCCATATTCTTCTGTCCTCCATTGGTCTAAATTGGTCTTCCACAGGCCTCTTCTCAGAAAATCTAAATGTACATTTCTGATCCAGTCTTTTATCTTGTTAGCGGCCACACCTCTCCATCATATAGTACAAAGCACAGCCGTTTGGGATTTTTCCGGATTCGTATATTTTTATAACTGTTGGTATAATACTATGTGGTTGTGATTTCCAATACATTTAATTGTTTCTGCAAGTATGTAATCTACACTTAGGATTTTATGTGTTTTCAGATTATATACAGCTCTATATTCTGATCTGTGTATTGGGGCTCCTCTGATTGCACAATCTACTTCTTCTATGACCTCTACACCACGGTCTTCTGATTTCTCATCTCCGTATAATTCCTCAAGATATTCCTTCCATCTGTTGATTATTTCCTCATTATCCAGCAAGATTGCAATTTTTCCATTTACATATTTGTTGTAATTTTATTTTTAGCATTTGCATTTTATTAATAATCGCTAAAGCATCCCTAATTTTTGTGTAAACGAAGATCCTAGTCACAATCACTTTGGGAACAAAAACGGTGTGTCTTTGATTAGTTGCAGTCAACCTTTATGAGAATGAAATTGCTCCAATAAATTTCAGCAACTTATCATGCCACTTGATTCAAAACAAACAGCAATTAAGTTTTGTTTTGCATCAGAACATTTTCCCCGTTTTCCCTCTTTATTGCTTATTGTTAACAGCCTATACGTCCCACTAGGCAGCTGCACCCTTCTCCACGACCTCACGATTGCCTAGACCGAATTGAAAATGTTGTGCGGTGGATTGCAGCACTAGCTTCTATACGCAATATTGTAATGCTTGGGAATCGAACCCAAGCAATACTCTAGGATTTTTCTCCGGCAAGCCGACTAAACTACCACCACCTAGTTCATAGTTTATAATAAACACACTACCAAAGTGACTCAAAGTAAACATTTTTTATTGTCACACACGCTACGTTAATAGCTGAGCTTTCAACATTCGGTTTCTTTGACTGGTGGACGGTTTATCCAATATAAAATAAAGTGAAAAATTATCTGAACAATTATAAGACCGAATGATAAACCATTGCCAAAAATGATGCAAAAATACGGTAAAATCAGGCTACATTTACAATGTATGTGAAGTTAATTATGTAAATTTTCTGACCTTATTACAAATTACCAACCTTCAAGAACAGAATCTAGACAACCCCATTGTAAATAAGTTTTTTCTAAATCAGAACCATTTTATGATCCCACCCCAAAGTAATTTATGGTATAGGTACTGAACGCACTTGCTTTTGCATTGGCTGCATTTCTCTTTTCAGCATTCAGGTAGACGGCCCCAATCCCCGAAAACTCACAGGACAGAAAACGGTATGTAATGGTTTGTCAAGGTAAAAAGTTACATATAAATTTGTACTGCCAGGTCGGTTTAGGATTCTCTTGTTCAGGTTGAATTCACACAAAGCTTTTCCCTAAATTACGACTTCAAATATAAAATAATAGTACAACCCTATGCTTCCCCTCCTTCATCCCTTTATGTTTCGATAACGTCTTATTACATTCGCATTTCCTATAACGCAACAGTAATAAATAGAATTATTGATTGCAAAAAAATATTATTGTAACTTTATTCAAACTTTAATTACATACAAATAAATTCAATGCAGTGTAATAAATCTGACGGTTAATTTAATAATTGCAGTTATATCTTTCCATACGGAGTTAAAATCGTGCGCCAAGAAATTTTTCTGAATCTGCGAAAAACGGGATAAAAGCTCCAAAAAAATTTCTATTTCTCCACTTGACAGATCACCTGCAACAAAAAAAAAAGGTACAAGTAGTTAAAGAGTTACGAAAACGTAATAACAATATTTTTATCTTAATTTAATTATTCTGTAAAAAATAGGAATTCTTAGTCTAGAAAGTCAGGAACAAATGAAATCAAAGACTTGTGTTGAGATTTTAAAAATAAAAGACCCGCTTCCTGAAATTATAAAGACATTTTCAAATCTAAGCTGTAATATTTAATTTCCAAGGCTTTCGCGGTTTGTGTCATTTGGTAATGAAGTCATCTTTACCGAGAGAAGAAATCCACCTGATGTGCTCCCTTTCCAGAAATGGTTGCAAACCCAAATAAATTCAAAGAGCAATCAGCAACGAAAAATAACCACTAGGCACCAAAGAGGAGGAAGATTATATATCCAAGGCATTTTTTTCTTATATTCGAAGCACTACAAGCAAATCTAGCACGCTTATTACAAAAGAATATAATAAGCATAGTGATTAAATGGCACTCCACTCTATGTCAACAGTGTAGATCCCCTAACGCCCCAACACCTCAGCTGCAGTGCCAAGGAGTATACAAAATTCCCTGCTCGTGTGGAAAATGCTATATTGGACAAACCGCCCGCATGTAGAACTGCGGAAACAAGAACACATCAGGAACTGCAGACATAGTCGAACTACACAATCAGCTCTGGTCGAACACGTTCCTACCGACCACAATATAAATTTCGAAGAAACAAATGTGATCATGGGTACCACACTAGAACCAACGCCTCATAAGGGAAGCTATAGAAATAGAAGAAACCAGGAAAATACGAAAAAGTAATCAGTCATCGACTGAATCTGTCAATCGTAAACAGCAATGTAATACCCCCTACCCAGTTTGGTTTTCGAAAAGCCCATTCAACCACCCTCCAGTTACAAAGAGTTTCGGAAATAATACAAAAAAGATTCGAAAATAAGCAGTTTACTGTCATAACCTTCCTTGACATCTCAAAGGCTTTTGATAAAGTTTGGATCGATGGACTAAAGTACAAAATATTATATATTGGTATACCAAACTACATAAAGACCATACTATTCTCATTCCTGGAAAATCGAACTTGTGCAGTAAAGGTCAACGGTTCCATATCATCGCCAAAAAGCATTCAGGCAGGAGTTCCTCAGGGAAGCATTCTCGGACTCATTCGTTGTAACATCTATACTCACGACATCCCACATCAAACCTTCTATGAGATCGCAATATTCGCCGACGACACGGCAATCATTGTTCAGCATAACAGCCTCATAGACGCCACAGAACAACTCCAAGGAGCCATGGACATCATTGCAAAATGGTTTTCAAAATGGTGTTTAACAATAAACTCTCTAATAAAGTTTTTACACTAAAGCGTATCGAGGAAGTACATAGCATATCAACCAACGGTGTAGAAATACCCTGGAGTGACAAAGACCAAAGTGTTAAGTACCTAGGGTTGCTATTAGACACACGACTGACTTGGAGCGCGCATATAAACAAAAAACTAAATGAAGGATAGGCAAAGCTAACTCAACTCTTCCCTTTAATTATCAGGAAATCTACTCTACGAACGGAATGTGCGTTACTCTTGTACAAAGCCTTACTAAGATCTCTTATAACTTATGGTTGCCCCGTTTGGAGTACAGCCTCAGATACCAACATAAAAAAATCCAGGTATTTCAAAACAAGGTACTCAGAATAGCAACAGTCGCTCCATGGTTTGTCACCAATACTCAAATCCATAATAAACTAGGAATTGAACCAGTAAAGTAATTTATACAAAGAGCCACCCAAAAGTTCTTCGACAACATACATCTTTGTGAAGGTGCAGTGTACCATCAGCTCGGTCTTCGTAACATACACACCAGGCTCAAAAGGAAACTACCCCAAGATATAATAGGCAATATTTAACTAGTATAATTTATACAATCCGAGGAGTTATATTTAGTTGCCTCTAAGCTAAGCTAATAAAGTTATTGAAATGAAATTAATATCTAAACCATGTATAACAATACTAATTGTTGATCTGGTTCATTTTTAAATAAAAAAGAAATAGAAAAACTTCAACCGGGAAGAGGGCCTTGCGACTCTAAGTAATCCTTGGAAAATGACGCTAAGACAACATAAAATTACAGCCAAAGAATACGCGCCCCTGCAGACAACAACCACTGGCGTACCCAATCAACCAGCACCGACCAATTGAAGCCCGGCACACGAACCGAGACTTCTCCGCCAATGAACCATGGCTAAAAGAAGCCCTACAAATACCGGATCCGACAGTCTAGCACTCATTCCGCCTTGATAATACTACCTGCAACGGTTGACATATGGAGTCGCGGCAAGACCGGTTACACTTAAAACAAAACAAATTCTAGAACCTACAGAAATGAACACACTACGGGAAATAGAACGAGTAACTAAACGAGATCGCATAAAAAGTGAAGATATCAGTTGAAGATGCAATATCCAGAAAATAGGAGATAGATTTAAGTAAGAAAAAATGCATGGAACCAACATGTTTCAAGAAATATACAAAATAATACAATTGGGAAGACGGCAAGGGACTTAAGACCCAGAGGAAGAATGCGCCGGGAAGATCACAGAAAAGATGGAAGGACTCTGTGGAATAAACAAGCTAATAGCTTATATGAAGATAGAAGACAATAAGAGGCATTAGCAACAAAAGTAAAAAGATTGAGAACAAAATGAAATAAAATGAAATGGTATGGGAACATTTGCAAAATGGGGGAAAACAGAACACCGACAGAGATAGAAGAAGAGGAAGAAGACAGAACCACAGATCTAGCTTAAGCATAAAAGAAAGAGTAGAAAATGGACAGAACATCATAAACAATGGGCGGACGCGTGATAAGGGATAGTCCGAAGACCCGACGCCCTCTGAGCATAAGCGATTAATAAAAATGAAAGAAGAAAAAGTAAGTCCTTGTCAATCCCTCTGTTATCACATACTTTAGCTCTCTCTGTAGCATATACAGTGTGCCATATGGGAAACGGACGTTTTTCAAATGAAAGTAACTCTGTTGATTTTAATGAAAAAATTATATTATTTTACAAAACGGAAGATCAACATTTGATTTAACATGGTTAGGTATAAAAAATTATGTCACTCGGGTGGCGGCCATCCTCTTGAATGCACACTTCAAGTCTATGCCGGAAATTATACATAACTTTGGCTAACAGCTCTCGTTCAATCAAATGCACCTCTTCTGTAATGACATTTTTCAACTCCATAAAATTACGGGGTTTGTGAACATAAACACATTCTTTTAAGTACACCCACAAGAAAAAAATCACAGGATGACAAGTCCCGTGATCTTGGGGGCTAGGGCACGTCACCGAAACGCGAAATAAGGCGTTCGGGGAACATGTTCCTCATGCTGTGTGCGCTGTGGCAGATTTTTCACGGTTTATCTGTAACTCGCGTGCATGTTGACGTGCCGATCGACTGGGGCTCCTCATGATTGCCTCAGTCACTCTGGCGATGTTTTCTGGTGTCCTCCCATTTCTCCTAGGCCCTGGCGGCTTTTTCTTTGTAATGTTTCCTCTTAATCTGAAACCTTCAACCCATCGCAGGATCGTATTGCGGCTTGGAACTGCCCCATTCCGACCGATGTTAAAATGCCGACGAAAGATCCGCTGTGTTGCAATGACAGACTCCCAATTTAGAACAAACGTATCGCACGCAAACACTGCTCCATTGTAACTAAAACGGTAGTCCACCTTGACGCGAATGTCCCCAACCGCATCTCGCTACCACCACTTACAGCTGTTTACTAGCCATTCTAAAAACGTCCGTTTGCCATATGTCACCCTGTATTATAATGGGCGGCATAGGAGAACAGATTTGGGGATAGAATAGAATTTTTTCAGCTGCACTTAAACACAAAAATTAGCATTTAAGCTTTGATTTACATCAACTGCTAACGGTAGCAGTTCCGTCGTTACCGCGTTAATTTATGTAATTTAAAACAAATTTGTTATTGATTAAATTGATTTAAACTGTGGAAAACGTCCTGTTGATACAAACTAAAATTTAAATACGAGTTAACTCATTTAGAACTATCTGGAAAAACAAAATCGTTTTGTCATGGTATTTCTCTATCTTCCCATGGACGCCCATTATACAGTTGTATAAGAGGAACATACTAAGTCTTACTCCAGATAACACAAAATACGAATTAGCATCTGTAACTTTTATACTTGGAGAAAAATTATTTACGTTTATGTCAGTCGATGTTAGGTTTTCAAATCAAGTTTTGTCTGTATTATACAGGGTGATACAACATTGGAAGAACGTACGAACATGCTTTAACAATGTAAATATCCAAATGTATTATTAAGCAGCTTTAAATTTTTTACTCTATGCGGAATGCCTAACAGAGCGTATACCCTGTTTCGTTTTTTATTGTGTTTTCTAATTTTAAATTTAGATACAATATGTCCCACTTAAGAGTGCAACACCCTTACATCTTTATTAGCTGTTATCCGACTTAAACCAAAATTTTGGATTTAGGCTTTTTGGGCAATTTTGAACAAAATGCATTAGTAAAATTTTCCGTTAAAAAGTGCCTAATATGATTTTTTTATTTTTTGATTTATTTTGATACCGCAGGAGGCTTTGTATTTGAAGGATACAATTGGTTTTTTGGCTATAAGTATACCATAATGTGCTCTATGTTTGAGGAAATTGTGGTTCAAATCAGACTAAAACCAATAAAGATATACGAGTGTTACACTCTTAAACGGGAGACACTGTATATTGCTTTTCCTTCATTCTTTTCCTCTCGGCGGACCATAGTCGAAAAGTACTTTGGAACTAATTATCTTCATTCATTACAAGAAAAATATAGCTGTTCGTCTAAACAATTATAACAGCACCAAATTTATTTTAATCTTTCATTGATTTAGTATAACAAATTCAGAATCAAAAACAAATTTAAAATCTGCAGCTGATGCTTATAAATATATGTTTATTATTAAAGCACAATCGCTCGATCTCGCACTGTGCGTTATAAAAAAATATAAGCATTCCAACACTTACCGTCTTGGATTGCCCATTCTTTAGATTCTACTATTGAACCTAAATCCTCAACGGTTACTGCAATGGCAGCAGCAACAAGTAAAACAAGAAGAAATATTACTTTCATTGTGAATGAAAAAGAAACTAACAGCCAAAATACCTTCGTCTTTTTATATAGTTGCGCAAAAACAAAAAAAAAAGAACTATTTTTACACGATTTTTCTTTATGTATTACGTTGCCGCAATATTAAGATAAACGTTTGTAATTGTATCACGATTATCGTGTACTACTCATAAATTATTATAGCTTTAGTTTCTACATAGCAAGCGAGTTTTACGTCAAAACTATTTAAATAACATGTTTGCATCAGACTTATACATCAGGACTAATAAAGTGGCCAGCACGATCTTCAAATTAAACCACACCAGAGCTTCTTTCTTACCAAGTTACTTCCAAAGATAAATTTTATGTGTACTTACCAAATAACTATGGAAAATAGTAGAAAGGTAACCGCAACGATTTTCTGAGATGCAGGAGGGATATTCCTGAGAAACAATTCTTCCAAATCTTCCAAAAATCTCTAAGTATTATAATAATTATTAAGACCAACCGAACACAAACTTATGTATCTCAAAACAAAGTAGGCTTAGCAAAGACGGTAATTTATCATCAAAATAATGCACGTGTCCATACATGTGTCGTTTCTTTCGCATCACGTGAGGCAGAAATTAAATGATGATTTTCGGCCACATCCAATGTATTCACCTGATTGAGCTCTATTTGATTTGCATCTATTTCCACAACTAGCCTATTTCTTGATAGAAACAGACTTAAAGAAAATGTTGCAGACGTTGAAGAATCAGAATTTTGTGATCGTATGATGGCTTAAAAACAGCGTTGGTGCAAATTCGTTGTTTTTAAGTAGGATTATTTTAAAAATCATAAACAATAATTACTTCAAAATTATATAAACCATTGCTGCTATAATCCTATGTAAACATAACTTCGATGCAATCTTCTTTGCTTCATAAAACATTTATTCAACAATTTAATTACAAATAATTACCGTCACAGTTAAGGCACCTATTCCATTGTTGTACTAATGGACGTATACCCTGCTCATAGAATTCTTGTGGCTGCTGATTGAAGAAGTCTTCCGCAGCTATCTGTACTTCTGGGTTAGACTCAAAATGCCCACATTTTAACACCTTTTTCAGTGGTCCAAAAATATGGAAATCGCAAGGCGATAGATCCGGGCTATAGGGTGGATGCTCTAAAACCCTCCATTTCTTTCGTTGAAGATTTTCTTTTGCCACATTAGCAATGTGAGGCCTAGCATTATCGTGCAGCAAAATGACCCCACGCTTAAATTTTTCTGGACGTTTCCCTCTTATTGCTTCATGAAGCTTGTCCAAAGTTTCATTGTACACATTTTCATTAACATTTACTCCAGGTTCCTTAAACTCTATCAAGAAGGGTCCTTGAATGGAACTTGAATGTTTCCACTGCATCGACGACAACTTACTGGATCGCTCATAGTAATGGCACCAAATTTCGTCACCAGCAACTATTGACAGGAGAAAGTCAGTTTGCCTATAGTCTGTGAGGTGTTGCAGAGATAAACCTTTTCGCAAGCATTTTTGTTCATTAGACAATAGACGAAGAATCCGCTGCGAACAAACCCTGTAACCCAGATTACGAACAATACTATGGACAAATCCTACACTTGCACCAACAATTTCTGAAATTTCATTAATTGAAATTCGACGATTTTCTCTAATAAGGTCTTCCACACATGCCACATTGTTTTCTGTTAATGCAGTACACCGTGCAGCTGGTAGCGGCTCATCTATAGTCCCCTCTTTTCCATTCTTAAATGTTCGGCACCATTCCTTCACAGTTGGGTATGCAATACATGCATTTTTATACAAAGATAGGCTTCAGTTTAACAAGCCTCGTGCTTAAATTTTCTAAAATATACTTTGCTCTGAAGTTTATCATGTTTTTACTAAACGGAATTTCGAATGTTTTACACCTTTGTTATTCCGAAAGTTATCGCAGGTACGTGTTTGTTACTTTAGCAATTTCTGGAAGCATTTTCAGGAATAAATGCTCTTTGATTTTGGCATGCAAGGGCAGGAGTTAAAAATTACTCTTTAATTAAGTGGTTTTACAGTTTTTCCGCAATACAACTAGACGATAAAATCAGATTATAATATATAACAAAGACTGCCGGTGATGTCAGCTTAGCTGCCGTCGCTGTGTCTCTTCCCTCTACTTCGGCTCGTCGATCAAGCAAAAATCAACCTTTTCGGCTTTTCAAATCTGTCGCCAAATTAAAGTAAAAACTATCCATAAATGTAGATATTTGTAGAGAAGCTCAGCAATGAATATTTGTGTTTACAAAGTGCTTTTATTTGTGTAAGGTAGTAGCAGCCGTACTTTCATGAAATAAAGCAACCGTCTGTCTCTAAGATTTTAGTAATTTTGTAACTAATTGCACTTGTATTTTGAACTCAGCTTATATTGACTACGCAGTTCTTTTCTTTACTCTATCTTACAATGCATGTCGTAGTCAGTGGTGGATCAAGCAACAGATTCATACGTCTCGAAGCCCTACTTTAATATATAATTCACTTTAATATATAATTCATAGCTAAACCGACTTTGGTTCTCGTTTGAACATTTTGGCGTATAACTTTATAAACCTTTTTTTAATATATTCTATACCCACCGATTAATAATTTCTAACTTGTTATTTTTGTATATCTGCCTTTTTGTATGTATTTTGTGCGAAATAAAATACTCCGTTTGGCTTTGACTCGAAAGGGTCACGACCACTTATGTTAACTTACCCCGTACATTATATCACTCAAGACTTTCTTTCAGTAATCGTTTTCGGCGAACCTTCCTACCTCCCTGTGCTAGCGAGCCTGTTACGTTGGTTTTTTAGTAACGATAACGCTCCTTTAGTGGGTAACATGGTTTCTTGGTGAACTTATGGGATGCTACAATATTAAGGTCGTTTCCAGTCCTCTTCCAAAAAATGTATTATATAGTTCCGTAAATTTTGGTTAATTCTTACATTTGACATTACTTTAAAAAAAATTAATACAGAATCCTCCCAATTGATTTACCCTAATAATATTTAAACTCAACTGACAAAATCTTGGAAAATGATAATTCAATAGAAAAAAAATATTATTCGGTTTGTTACGATCAAGTGCAGTTGATTTTTCATTCTACACTAAATATTTCCTTTAGAATAGACCTATACAAAAATACTTATTTATTGCACATTCTATGTAATTATTTTGTCTTGCTCTACCCAACTCTTATCAAGAGTCAAGAAACTTATCGCTATAAACACAAAGGCGTGGTGAATTCGACAATGTTTTTTAATGGATTACCCTGTGTTCTTATAAAAAGTAAATAAGTGGGATTGATGATGGTGATGATACCAAAAATAAATTATTAACGTTTAAACAACATTCAACACACTTTTCGCATGAACTAACCTTGACGCTATAGTACCTGATCCAACGATTCGACGCCGGTGCAGTCCTTGTTGTTTATTCTTCAAATGGGTTGAATGTACACTTATAGCTAGATCGTAGAATTCCCTGAAAATTTAGTGATCTCAACGATGTACATATATGTACTCTCAGACACGTGACAAACTTCTGAATTATATTTAACATTATTGTTGATGTGACGGTTTAAAAACATTCGCGTAATCTAAGAAACGCCGTACTTGTCAAAATTATAACCTCTTAATCTTAATGTAAAATTGATGTTTAAATTTTCCAATAATTACTGCAAACTTTAATTGTAACTTCCATCGAAGTAAAATTGATTAAACTGCAAGAAACTGTTCTTTCTCGATGAATAAACGTCATTCAAAGTAAAAAACAAGAACGTTGAGAAGTAGTTGAAATCTACCAACGCTTGAAGCATTCAAACTCGAACCTTAGATAAATATTTACTTAAGACAATTCACTGTTTTCCCGCAAGCAAGTTTAAAAACACAAAGCTGATTCACCAACAACAATTAAAACTGGTTTTATTGCTATGAACAATAAAATAAACACAAATTAACAATATTTGTGGAGTAGCGAAACGTGCGTGAAACTTATATTTCTATTTAACCCCAAATATCAACAAACTTCAACTTTTCTACATTGGTTGCTAAACAACGACAAGAAAGAATAAATTTTTAGCGAGCGTTACTAAGAAAATGTCAATACAAAACATATCTGAAGCAAGAAACTTGACTTTCTTGAACCAATTAGAAGAAATGAGAAAATTACAAAATTTAATTAAATCTTAATTATTGCAGTAACTTTCCTAGATTTCATCATGATCATCATCATAATCGTGGTCCTCGTTTGTACCGCTTGCGCAATGTAGAGGCGGTGTGAGGCAAAGCTAAGCTAGTTTCTGCTATGCACAACAGGGCCCGACTCTGCGGGTTGCCGTGTTGGTGTGAAACGGTGCTTGACTTGCCTGGTGTGTGGTGTATTTTTGTATGTGATCTTGTTACTCCTCTAATGCGATCGTAATATGAGGAGTGCCATTAATTTGATCACCAAATGGAGGCTGAGACCCAGTACCAACCACCCAGGGAATTGGAAAAAAATCCGACCCCTGTAGTGATTCGAACCGGGAAGCGTTCGGACTATTACATCCAAAGTCTGGCTGTCTTACCACTGAGCCACCCCAGCCTAATTCCTAGATTTCACAAAACACAAAATCTGACATAATCTTTATCAACAAACGCACGTTATGATGTGCCACAAATCGAATCTACTATTTGAAATAAGGAAACTAATATTAATTTTGTATTAAAGTTAAACGGTTATTCAAATCATATAAAAAGTAACACACTCAGACACAAAATAGTTTTAACAAAGTCCAACTTTTTCAAAAATACATATTTACCTATACCGATGTCGGCCTCGGTGGTGTAGTAGTTAGCGCATTTGCCTTTGGATCCAAGGGTCGCGGGGTTGTATCCGGCGAGAATTTTGTAGCAGCGAAAAATCTGAAAGTGCGCCTTATGTCGGATAAGAAATAAAACCGTATGTCCCATGCCACTGCGATGTGTGACACGTTAAAAATCACTACTGGAGTTGGAATTACTCCAGATAGGCAAAATTCTTAGTTAGGATTTACAATAAGCCAATGATGGCTACAGTGGTTAGAGATGCTTGAAAACCCCCGTCCTAGATCTCGCTCTTTCAAATGCAATATAATTCTTATCCCGATACATATTACAATAATTCTTAATTTACATTGTTTACAGATAAGAAAACAAAAATAAGATTGTCAAATGCTTCCAAAACCTTTATATAAATGATAACCAGGTCCAAACTAGCCTACAGTCTGAAAACTTCAACACCAAACAGTTTCGTAAAACCAACAGCTGACCACCAAGATCACTACATCTTACAACATTAGATTTTTGTAATGTGGTAATTTATTGAACTGTATTTAATAAAATGGACAAACTAAAAGAATATTGGGTTAAGCAAATAACATCAAATATGTCTAAAAATACTAATGAATACTTCCAACAGTTACATTTCACATCTATTTCCAATTAATAATTTATATAAATTATTATCAATCGCATTAACTTGGCATTGCATAGCAGCAATTATTGGCATACATGTACAAAGTTCAACCTAGTGGTTGACTTCGTCATAGAGATTGAAAGTTTCAAAACAAAAAAATACAAAGCAAAAGACTTAAACATGAAATCCAAAATTTATGTTGTGATGCTTTAAGCGAGCGCCACCAGTTCTACAAATGCAGCAAAATAATAGTTATTTATGATATAAGTGCTAAAAGTGACATTTTATTTTGTGAGAAGGGAACAAAATAAAATCATTTTTAGCACGTATATCATACACTATTGTTTCTAAAAACACCATTGAAAGCATAAATCAATGCATTTCTTACGTTATTAAATTTATAAAATATCGTTTTGAAACCCAATTATTCATGAAGTTTATTGTTGCTAAGGTAATGAAAATTCAATCGTTTGTTGACAAGTAACTTCAAATCTCGTGACAGCGCCGAAGAAAATTTTTTGTTTGCAAGTAAAACACTATCCACCTCAGATTCCTTATTCTAACTGCAGTTTCTCTAACTGTACATTTAATTAAGTAAATAAATATTCCTTTAATTTAAAATTTCTTAATTTTTTTATAATATCGCACCAGTGTTAATAGTAAATCACGTCATTTACTATTAGAACTAGTGCTAAAAGTAATTACTTTTAGCACCAGTGCCATAAAATAACATTTTAGACCCTGACAGCATGCGTTAAAAATTAAACTTTTACTGAAGTTTGTAGAAAAAGTTAATTACTGGAAGTTGTAGTTAGTAATCAGCCAGTTCACTGCCTACTAAGAAAAGTGACTGCATCTTCAAGTAAGGTTCGGCTTGATAAAATATAACTTTGCCAACACGAAAGTTAATGTGAAAGACCTGGGACATAATCCTAAGAATATTAAGAGTTTTGTAGAAGTTCGTTCTAAAATATTCATTTCCACCGACGACTGGCACACTTCAATTCGTATGCAGCCTGTACAAAGCCATTTTGAATCCCGGCATGCAATTTCTCTCACAAAAGCAGAAGTTTCGATGAATAGCTTTAATAAAAGGCATTAAACAAAGGTAGCTTTCATAAAATTACGAACAGCGTCTACTGGCCGCCTTGTGCTTCTAATGACGGTTGTGTTACTTTACTTTCTGATTAGAAAACATTATAAATATTATATATAAAAATATATAATATATAAAAATTTCAAAACTGATTTTTCGAGAGAAAATACATAAAGTTTATGTGGTAGAATTGTTTAAAAAATAGATTATAATTTCTTGTGCCAGTTTAGTTTAAGAGAGAAATATTTTTTCAAGATAATACTTTTTAAGAAAGAAAAATTTTTTAAAGAAAAATTTTTTTTGTTACGATTTTATTTAAATACTGAGTATTAAGTACTAAGTACTAACTTTCTTATGCGACAGTTTCAAATAAGAAAGGAACATTTCTGAAAGGGCATTTTTTCAAGAGCAACATTTTCGTGATGTAACTGTTAGAAAAAAATACTTTTGTGTTATAATTTTGTTTAAGAAAAACATTCAAGAGCAATATTTTTGCGTTACGCCTTTATTTCAGAGAAAAGTTTCTTGGTCCAGTTTTATTAAAGAGAGTAAAATGTTTGTGGAAGAGTTCTTTTAAATAGAAATATTTTTGTTAATTGTTTGCTGCCTTACTCCGTTGAAATTCATACTTTATATATTAATAATAATAATAGGCAATTTCAACAGGTATTAATTTTTATTTCAGCTTTATACGTATTTCGACATACAATATGTCATTATCAAAAGCATTTAATGAAGTAAACATTTGCAGTTGCTTGGGTAACAGCACACTGGATCTTGGTTTTGGGCTTGGCTCAGGTCTTCTATTCCAAAACTTCCAATAGCGGGGAATTTATGAGCTCAATTTGCTCATTCATTAAAGTGTGTTTGTTAAAGTGTGTTTGTGAATTTGAAAGGCCTCAAGTATATCCAATTTGCGTTTATCATCACAGAAGTGTAAAAATGTTATTATATTATTTGATGTCAATGCATGATTGTGTTCTAATAAGTGTTTAGCGTAGTTAGATTTTTCTGGGTGTTTATATTTGTATGTGTTCTTTGTATCTGGTGTCAAAATTTCTAATTGTTTGACCTATGTATACATAATTACAATGTGAACAGTTTAATTTGTAAATACCTGATTTTAAAAAATCGTTAGTTTTGTCTTTTGCGTTGAATAAGGTGTTGAAAATGTTTTTTGTTGTTTTATAACTTACTTTAAATGTACTTGATTTGATTATAATTTTAGCAATTTTCTCCGATATATCACCGAAATAAGGAATTGAAATATACTTAACATTTTCAGAGTGGTCTTTAGAATATATTTTTTGAATTGCTAATTTATAATCTTTCTTTTTGATTAGTGTGTCTATCAGTTTGTGTGGTACCCATTACTGTGTGCAATTTGTTTAATAATCGAAATCTCTTTGGTGTAATCAGTGTTACTTAGGGGAACTGTTGAAGCTCTATGTATCAGTGACCTATAGGCTGCTAATTTATGTGTTTTATGGTGACATGAGTCTTGTGGTATTGTGATATCTGTTTGTGTAGGTTTTCTATAAATAGAGTGTTCGAGTTTGTTTTCGGAATTAATTTTTATGTATAAGTCTAAATAATTAATACATCTGTTTTGTTCTGTTTCTAATGTAAAGTTTATGTTTGAGTGTAGGGTATTGATAAACGTTAAGAAGTCACCAATAAACTCAAATGAACTATTAAAACATGCTAAAATATCATCAACGTAACGGAACCAAAATATAATTTTCGAAGATTGATTTGATTCAAAAATTCGATCTTCTAAATTTTCCATAAATATATTAGCTAAAAGTGGAGAAATTGGACTTCCCATTGGTAAACCGTTTTTTTTGAAGATAAATTTTATCATTAAAAATAAAATAATTTTGATTAATACAAAGTTCGAATAATTGAATCAACTCATTTCGTTTTATTAATTCAACATTTTTGTTGATAAAAATATTATTTAACAAAGGAATACACTCTTGAGGAGGTATTTGTGAAATCATATTGGTGACATCGAAACTAACTAGTTTGCAGTGTGGTGGTATACCTAAACTGGACAACCTATTGATTAATTCGGAAGAATTTTTAACAGAATATTTTGGTGTGTATTCTAAACTAGTAACTATGTTATTTAATGTTTTTGCTAACATGTGGTTGGGTGCATTTATGTATGAGACTACTGGTCTAATAGGCATTTGGGGTTTATGTATTTTTATTAAACCGTATAGTTTTGGTGGTTGTGGGTTTGGGTGTATTATTTTTCTTTTCTCATAATCTGTTAAGGTAACAATACAGTTATTTAATGTTTGTTTTAGATAGCTGTTATATTTTTTCGTGGGATCTCTATTTAAGGTTTCTAAATTTGAGGTAGTTATAAAATTATTAACTTTTTGTATATAATCATCTTTATGTAAAATAACTAAAGTATAGTCTATCTCACGTAACAACTCCTTTCAAGGTCATTTTGAGGTAGCAACGCTTCGTATGAATCAAGATTACTAGTATGGTCAGCGGTTCTAAACATAATGTGGTGTGATGTCTCCTGCCTTTATGGCCTTTACCTGTAAATAATAGTCGCTGTATTTGTAAACCGTATCAATAAATAAATAAATCCTGGAAGCAAACGTGCACACCGCATTCAGATTTTGACGTTTATTTCTACGTATTATTAGTAATGGAACAAAATTCATTATTAAGCTGTTGCTTTTCTTTACTTACGAAACAATTTCACACCGAATTTTTCAAAGTGTGTGATTCAGAAGGTACCTAATAAAGTAATTAAATAGAAATATGGTATTGTTTTCGTGGTACCACCTAAAGAGAAAGTATTGAAAAATACTTAGTCATACCAAAATATTTGCAAACATATTGTGATGCAGACATCTTATGTCAAAATAATGACATTAAATGTTTCTGGAGTGAAACAGTGTTGTGTAGTTTTTCAGTCTGAGGAAAATGTCGAAAGAAGTATTAAATTCTCAATCTCAAAGATTCGTAATTAGATTACTAGAATACTTTGAAAAAGAAAAACAAAACAATGGACCGTTAGTGCCGCTTGCAGCTATACATAAGGTGAGCAATTTTTTTTGTAATCGTTGGTTTGTTATGGACGTAATAGATAGTAGAAATAGAAACAAGATTGTTTTTGTATCCAATAATAATTTCAGCGCGTAGCAGAA
>JABXWE010104875.1:0-29948 GCA_014611495.1 Limonius californicus | reverse complement strand
TCCTTGTGATTTACCACATTCTAAAGCAATGGATCTTGTACTCAGTCGAGGATTCCCTGATACCAGCCCAATAACAATCTCTTCGTAATTGTTTTCCCGTCTGTTGCCATTTATTCTGCGATGTTCTAATAAACAACCATAATGAGATTATTTTAAAACTATCATTTGAAGTGAATAATATTTACCTGAATTTAAGCAACCAGAATGTTCAAATTGAAGGATTATTTGTCGTATTATCGACACTGACGGAATAGGGCTCTCGTTAAACTGAACGGAAAACAAATCTCGCACCCTACGGTAACTATTTCCGCTGTAAACGTTTTTTACGATGAATACTTTTTCCTCAATGGAATACATTTTACAAAGAATAATTAATGAGAGTTATCATAACTGATAACTTGTTTTCAGGCATGACCCACGTGATTTTTTTCCAATTGATTTCAGTAAAGAAAATTGGAAATCTTAAAATCATAGTCGCCAACGGCATAATGAATCTGTCACTTGAATGACTTTTGAATCTGTCTATTGTCTTACGAGTCATGGCTCAACATGATTTTTCCGAATTGGATTTATTGCGAATTTTTGCTAAAATAATGAGAAATACAACTGAAAATTAACTAATTCGGATATCATTAGACGAGGAAAAAATCTTCTTTCGATGGGAGTCATTATAAACCCTCTAAGTTAAAATGGGGAGCAGCAATCTGCGAAAAACCTTTTTCCCATGTTAATTGCCTATGTTCGGTTTAGGAATATTCACCCGGTATATGTAGATTCTTGAGAAGGATTGTTTGTACAATTATGTTATAGAAATAATAACATTTTGCCTGAAAGAAAAACAGGACAGGAAAGTATTTAAAGATTATATTTATGTAATTAAGCATTTGTTTTTGTTACATAATATGCAACAGCGAATTTGAAGAAACTAAGAAACCCTTTCTCCCTTTGTAACTTCAACATGAAATCTGAGATACAACTCTATTTTGTTAGCGCTTGTTGTAATTATTTTTTGAATGGGTCTTATTTTTTGTTATATTATGATAAGCTAATTGGCGAAGTGTAAAATACCCAGATTTACATTATGTAACCAAATTATAGTGTGATTTAAAGTCGCCTTTGTAACAGCATACAAAAGTCTTCGCACACAATTATTTCTTAAATATCATAAAGTTTACATCCTTGTTTTTCAATTTTTATGCATCTCAGGAAATGTGATAATATTCAATGCATTTGCATTACAGAGTTTGCATCAATTGTACGAACCAAGTTAGCAAGTATCATTTTAGGAATGTTGAATTTTTTAATAGATATTTCTAGGGATTCCATTTGATAACATTGTAGGTATAGACTGTTGAATAGAAAATGGTTGTATTGCTACTATATAATAACTAGGGAAATGTAAGTAACAAAAAGTAGGAAGGTGTTTAAAACTTATAACTAAGCCGAAATAAAATAAATTTTAAGAAATTAATAAATTACAAAGCTGTCGTCCCTTTTTAATCTCATACGTTCGAAGATACAACCATACTTGGTTAACAGTCACTCTAGTTGTCTTTTTATCATGCTTTTTCCTATATTCATTATACGATTAAATAAGTAGAAGTTTTCACAAAATATCCAATTTTAATTTATGCAACCAACATTACCGTAAGGTATAAAATTTTCATAACAATCCATTAAGTCCCGGTACGTTTTAAGCATTTCTTAAAAGTATATAATCAAGTTTGCATACTTACTTCTAATTCTAAAACACACCAGAAAAGTGTTAATATTCAAGTTATTACACATACTATTCACCAATTTTATAGAAAAGCAGCATTTAAGAAAATGCTTAACTATTAGCACGCTTTTTATATACCCAAGCATTCGATTTAATAAACAATTGTAAAATAAAAATTATTAGGGTAGTATTATTACAAAATTAATAACTAGTATAATATAAGTAATAAAGAAATTAATAATTGGTATAAAGCTATTTTTATATAATTATATATTTTCTCAAAACGGGACTTCTTTTTATAAATAATTCATGTAATTATTGCTAATCTTGACAAAACTATAATTAGGAGGAACGCTTTCCTCAACTTTCATTTGATAAACACTCATAAATTGAGTAGATTTTGTTTAAATGAGTATCGTTATATAAAAAATAATATCTAATATAGAATGACTAAGTAAAAGAAAGGAGAAGTAAAACATTACAATTAGAAAACCAATTTTTTATTATCAAAAATACATACTATTATATGTACATCGGTATAAATTCAAAAACCCGTTTATAAATACAATGAATAATAATTTGCACACAATAGAGAGGATATTTAAGAAGTTTTGTGGTACTAATGAGTCATATTTACGTCATTGTTGAGGTATTTCAGATTTAATTAGCATAATTGAATAATTCGGTTGCAATGTGACCTCTATATTAGCGACGTTTTCATTTATTACTTAATTTATGATTACCATTCATTGATAAATTAATGACTTATCTAGTTTGGAGATTAACGTTATATTTCTTTGTTAGAAGTGGTTAACTTTACAATGTTGTAAAAACAGGCAACTTAACTACAGCCATTATTGGAAACTGGATAACCTTTAATTAGCTATTTTATATAGTTGAACTAAACTTTTACCATTTATTTTATTTAACATCAATTAACAATTTGTGTGTCCAGCTGATAAATATGTAATAGCTGAAAACAATTTGTATTTTAAAAGCATAATATCTATACTATAGTTTGCTCTTACACACTTATGGTCTGTGCCTTTTTTCATATTTTACACGACTGCCATGTCCTTCGATGCTTACTGTGCTACCACGTCCTTCGATACTTATTCGACATCTTTCAGCTATTGTGCTAGAATCTAGTGCAGGGACAGGTTTCGTTTCTTTTACACTAGTGTGGAGTAGATTAAGAGAACTGTTGCTAGGCGTTGAATAATCTATCTTGAATCCTGGTTTGTAATGGAATTTTTCAGAATCGCTTTCTTCATCATTTATGCAACGGCTCATTGTGATATACGTTTTATATTTTAATAAAGAAACACAGTTGAATAATCAGCAACACTGTTACTTGCAATAGATTACTATTTGTAGAGTATTGTAAAACACAATCAATTTATAACGGTCGTTTTCAAATAACATAAACACTAGTTCTGTGTCTACGGACACGCTAACTGGTCTGTAGCATTCAATTTACGGGTATGGAATAACTATAAATAATTTTCATAATTGTACGTCACGTTACACGTAAGTGGAATATAAATGTAGATTTTTATTTATTGCAACCACCCTGACTTTGCAAAAAATACAAAAAAAAACTGTGTACAAGTAGTGCTCTACTTGCCAATTTTGAATATATATAGAGTAATCTATTGGGAAACTATCGAATATAGATGGCGCAAATAATTTTTAAAATGGCCGGCGTAAACGGGATATAGTTTATTAGTGCATGTAGGGTTATATCAGGCGGATGTGGTTCTGCTATTGAAAATGTCACTAAATTTCAGTAATATCCTTGGCCAAATTGGTATAGGCATTCGATCGACAATAGAAAGAGAATCGATGCTAAAAGCCGACCATGTGATTTTAAGTTGAAAAAAAATTCTATTGTTGGTTTGTGTTTGCAATCTTAGAAAATTAATGATCAATCACACAAAATAAACTGTGCCCAAAATATACTTACGAAATATGAAATAATCATCCCTTACAGAATATTTACTGCATACCAATATGTTTGTTGTGATGCCTTTATCAATTCTTATACCTACCTACTCTCCAAGTTCGCAATACTTTTTTTTTTATTTTTAGGAAAATGGCGCATTGAAACTCCAATGCTATAAGAATCATTACACTGTGGAATAGAACAGTTATTATTACTTTTGGTTCTTCCATTAATAGTAACTATAATACGATCCTGTCATTTTTTCCCGATTAGAATAGTTCTTTGTACACAAGATATTAGGATTACTGTCAGGTGTAAATGATGTACAAGCCTTGACTATTATATTTTTTTGTATCATGCTTATACTATTCCGTGTACTACTTCTTCAATTACCCCCCAACATCTCCAAATCTAGTAGAGTGATATCCTATTTTTTGTGGCCATAGATAGGTACACATCTCCTCTTACTATCCAATTTCCTCCAAACATGTGATTTAAATATTTCTCAGCACTCCAATTGTTGTGAACAGGACAGCGATCATGTTGTTTTTATCACAGTGAGTCCGACATATTCCAAAGAACTGGCAAAAATCATTTTTCAAAAATGCTTTGCAAGAAATCCAAGTAACGTTGCCCAGTTAAATATCCATCGAAGAAGCGTGTTCTAAGAATATGGTTACCTAGTCGTTGGAAAGGGCCAATACGTATCCAGTGCGTAATAGTTAACGTGACCATTTATTTTTTTCCTCAAAACGGGACATCTACTAATTTTTAGGTAATAGTTTAGGGAGGCTGAAAATTCAGGTCTGAATATCATTTAGTTATATTCTTTAACTTATCACATGGGCTTATTGCACGGAAAAAAACAAAGCGTTCGGAATGTGCTTATGTGAGCACTTCAGAATCGGCATTCTTGATTTTGTCTTTGTTCCCGTCGCTTCGACCGAAAACAATACATAATAGATGTGCTTGTTTGTTTGTTTTATTTAACGTCGACCTATTTCTGCTACTATGGCTAATCACCGACGCCAGAGAGCGATACTACCACACCTAGACGTATATTAAATTTAAGTTAAATAAAAAAATGCATATTATTCATAATTTCTATTTATTAACGAAAACACAAAAAAAACACTTGAAAATAAATCATTTATTTGGTCTTATATTTTTTTGAAAAACAAATTTGCTGAAGTATAATTGGCGTTGATTTTAAATACGAATTAAATTGTTGGCATGATTTCTGAAAATTTACTTTCGTAAGTAATATGGCTTTGAGAACTGGGACTTTCAGTTGTGTTTTTTCGCGGGAAAAGACCCTTTCTACGAGTGCATTAGAACCGGGCAGACAAAACATATACAAGAATTATAAGAAAGTTCGTATGTTTCAAATTATTGGTGTGAAAGTGTTTGAACAATTCCACCCAACGATTTTCGGTTGAAACATTCCCAGTGTTTCATTCTGTCAGTTTTTGTACTGTAATGTATTTGGAAAGAAGTGAATACTCATCAAATACTCTGTGTCTTGTTTAAAATCAATAATTCCTTTTGCAATCAATTCATCCATTAAACTTTGAATTTTTTCCCACCTAGGTATTTTGGTTAAATTCGCCCATTCAAATATTTTTAATTCTTCAAAGAGCACAGTCCACTGCTCCAAATATTCTTTGCTTATTTTATAGAATTCGGCAGCTGTAGTTTTCATATATTCTTCGTCAACACCACTGTAGCCACTTTCTTGCAATTAGAGCGAAAACTGTGGTTCTCTTGCACCTTGTGGTAAGCCCAGACACCTTCCGCCGTAGCAATTTCCAGATCTTTCGAAGTTGGTAAAGTCGTTTTCTTAAAAAAATTAATCAATGAAAAACTTGTAGCGGCAGCAAGATCGGAATTTTTATGTTTTTCTGATCTTGAATGCTGGTTAATATCGCTGGCACCTCCATGGGCTATGTTAAATTCTGCACGACACTTTTCACATCTGACGTCAGGTGGAGTAGTTCTTTGCTTTATAAACGGGTACTTAGTCTGCAGATGAACATTAAAAGTACACTTGCGATTAGGCATTGTTAAAATAAAGGGTTCATATAGAAGAAACTTAAATTAACTACAATAACGCACGTCGATAAAAAAGAATAATCAATCAATAAGAAAGATGCTGTCTTGTACGTCAGGTTTGGGCATGTGTACTCGGATCCGAAGAGCGCGCGGACTACTTACAATGTGTACGATTAATTGGCATGCCGATGATTTTAGATTTTTAGCGCTTTTTTTCAAAGTTGTTACCGTGGGTTGCTCTCTTTCTAAAAACGGGACATTTCGGCGTCCCGAAGCTGTGCTTGGGGACAACGGGACAGGCTACCTAAAAACGGGACGGTCCCGTTCAAAACGGGACGTATGGTCACTTTAGTAATAGTACGAGTTACGCTTATTTGCTTGACCACTTTTTGAATTATTCAAAATTATGTTTCTATTTATGTTTTTTCAATTGAATTCAGTTAAATAAATATCAAATTACGACGTTTGTGACTGTATTTTAAATATTTATTAACACCTATTATAAGCATTTTCGTAATATAAATCCCGTCAAACTTTGCGCACCTTTGCGCAATATTGCGCAATTTTGCATACTTTTGCGCAGGTTTGCGCACTTTTGCACAAATTTGCTCACTTTTTCGCACTGTTGCAAAACTTTGTGCACGTTCGCACAGTTTTGCGCAACTTATACTTGTGTTTTATATTATATATGTACGTGATATTTGATGCTTGAAGCTTGTTACTTGATACTTGCTACTTGCTACTTACACTTTACACTTTGTACTTTGTACATTATACTAGTTTTTTACTTTATACTGTAACGTTACGGATCCTTGTGTTGTGTTTATCCTTTGTTCGTCGTGGCTCGTCATGATCGTGTTAGGTTCGAATCTAAAGTAGTTGCGCTAAATGCGTGAAATGAAATACCAGAGAGGTTTAATACTTTTATTTCCGTAAAAGTTAACTGCAAACAGTGCAAATAAACTACCCCTTTACGCTTTATACTTTACACTCTACACTTTACACGTTGTATTTTATACTGTAACGTTACATTACGAACTGAATGCTGCAGCTGAGGTACCTCGTAGCACAATCTTCAAGAGAAGTCTGTAAGCTGATGAGATACTTCAAAGCGCAATCATCAAGGGAAATCGGAAGCTGATGATATACCTCAAAGCGCAATCATCAAGGGAAACCGTAAGCTGAGGAGATATCTCAAAGCGCCGGGCATGTGAAGGGTTAATGGAAATTAATGCTGCAGCTCAGATACGCTGAAGCGCAATAATCAAAGGCAACCCCTAAGCTGCTGAGATACTTCAAAACGCATGATTAAGGCAAACTCGTATGATGCTGAGATACCTCAAAGCACTGGGCAGGTGAGGGGTTAAGGAAACCTATAAATGAACGGTGCCTCTTGACGTTTATATTAAGAATCCCCTAATAATTGTCTTAAAAATAATGAACTTATAGGAGAAAGATTATGAACCGGACTATATAAATAACTTCCATAATTTAGTATTTAGTTAACACGTCTATGTATGGAATATCATACATGACAAAATATTTCAACAAAAAAAGTAATAATTCAGGAAGGTTACGGACTAAACTAAACCAACCATTTATCCCAGTAACAATCTGCGTTATTTGCAGCGTCATTGGATATCTTAAGTACTTGATGTCAAGCTAATTGAAAGTCATTTTATTAACCTATGTACCTGAAATAAATAACTGAAGGGAAAACGCTGGAAAGGAATATTTTAAATATCATCATCATCATGATCTGACATGGAGCTGACTCGAGAGTCGATCCTGGATACATCAGGCCCACCCCATGCCAGTAGGTGGGTAGGGACTCAAAGATAGGGTGGGATCGGGTGGGGCATTGCACAACGTTAGCATGTCTGCAATGCCTACCGCAAGACACCGCTGTTGCAGCACCGGGTAGTTAGTAAGATACACATCAATGGGTTGTTGAGTACGTACCCGAGGCCGTTATGCTCTTAACCATTTGAACTTACTAACTTTGATAGCAAAGTTTCACATTGTTCTTATTTCACATCATGCTATTGTTCTAAGGTTACTGGTTGTACATCTCTTAGTTTCCTAATAACTAATAACCTACTGAATAGTTACTCCCAAACTTATTTTTATTGTCCGTTATGCGATTATACATTTGACCCTAATAAACTTTGGTATCAAAGTTTCACATTGTTCTTATTTCACATCTATCTATTGTTCTAAGATTACTGATTGCACATCTCATAGTTTCCTAATGACTAAGAATCTACTTAATATTTACTCCCAAACTTATTTTAACTGCCCGTTATGCGATTATGCATTCGGCCCCAAGAAACTTTGGTATCGAAGGTTCACAGTGTTCTTATTTCACATCTAGTTAGAGTTCTAAGGTTACTGAAGGTTCACAGTGATCGTATTTCACATTCATGTATTGTTCCAAGGTTACTGATTGCACATCTCCCAGTTTCCTAATAACTGACAACCCACTTAATATTCACTTAATAGCCACTCCCAAACCCACCCACACTGTCCGCTATGCGACCATACCCCCGACTGCATCTGGTACGTACCTTTTGACGGCCAATGCGAAAATCGACCCAAACACGGCCCACGGGCCGGAACCCAGGACGGGTCGGTAGGCCGGTATGGGGTCGGGAGGGGTATCAAAGTTTCACCCTGCTCGTATTTCCCATCTGGCCATTGTTCTAAGGTAACAGACTGCTCCCCTCCTTGTGTCCCAATGACCAGCCAACCACTTACTACTCGCCGCACTAACCACCACTGCCCTACCACTCAGTTGGAAGATCGACTCTGGGTTGTACCTCCTTCGCATCCCCAACCTTCCACTCTGTCATTGACAGCCCGATATCCAGCGTCCTCCTTCCCACCGGCACCTGCTTCGCTCCCTCTCCTCTGCCCCCTCCTCCTCCCCCTCCTACTGCCTTCTCCTCCTCGCCATCCTGTCCCTCCCCAGTCGACTCCTGAGCGGACTTCTCTGTCAGCGTGCGCACTCCTCCTACCTCTCTTCGGACCTCCCCATCCTCCCTTCTCGCGCCCAGACCTCCCATGTCTCCCCAGGCATGCCGGCGCCCTGCAATGAAGCACTCCACCCGCAGCACGGTCCTCCGATCTGCATTTCCTCTACCCGCATGGCATACTCCTGCTGTAGAGGATGGTCGGCCGGTCCTTCTAGAATATGCGCCCAGCCCTCTTGATGCAGTGAGCCGGCCAACACATCAAATACATATCCGACCCCCATCACATAAACATCCAATACAAATCGTAGCAGCACGTTTACATGCATAACCAGTAAAAACAGTCCTAAGTAATTAATCAATTAATCGAGTAGTTAGTTAATTAAAGGCAAGCAAGTTCTATGAAATTAGTCTAGGTTAAGGGAGATTAAACGCGCACCTCCCTTCTGCTAGTTTTCCATTAGACTACAAGTGCTACCAACTACTACTAAAGACTACAAAGGACTACAATAGCTACTTAGGTCTCTGACACTTAGCTTTTAACTGCGTCACCCTCAGTGTTGCTGTGGTCTGTGTCGATCGCTGTGCGTTCCCCTTTTTGATGTAGCACCTTGTAGAGGTGGCAGTGGTTTTCCTCTCTTCCGTCCCCGGATGGATACCCTCGCACTTGCGCTCCATTGTTTGCCCCCCAAAATTGTTTTGTTTTTATCGCTAATCGCTTTCCCCCGAAGCGTTTTGCGAGCACTCCCGTTCTCACGTTGTTAGTGTTAAAGCAAAACTAAGAAGAAATCCAATGAATAATACCCACGTCCGTACCCAATCACGCCGCCCACGCCACCCCATTCCAAAGCTACTTGGACATTACTTTAAATTTTTTAAATTTTTAAAAGAATGTGCAAGTGAAATAGTAAAATCAACTAACTGATAAATCCAAGTTGAGTTGGCTGACTTAAATACCTAGGAACTTGGAATCTATTCCCTAACTCGCCCTCGCTGTTCCCTAATATTAATAACTTTCTCAATTATGTGAATCGTGGATAAAGCAATTTATGACAACTACACTAAATTGAATAATTATATAATTAAGACCAGCCAAACAAACTAACATTTCATTTTAAAACGAAAATAAAAGAATCCAAACAGTCCCTAATTTCCCCTCGTCTGACTCCTGTCTTGTGATTATTTATGACCTAAAATAATCCATTCTCGGAGCCGCTTGAGAACCGGCCCACGGTGGGAGCGGGGCTGAGCTATGGTATTTTTAGACGGGGTCCCCGTTATTGTCCGGCCTGCCTGCGCTTTTAAATTCGTTTGACTTGAAAGAACCCGACTGAACAGCGAATACATATATGTACAAAATCCACTAAATAAACCCATTTGCAGCCACTTTTAACTATTCAAATTGAATCCAGTTAGCCTTTTGAAAGCGCAAAGCTCCCTCGAGCGCCTGCCCGCAATTATTCCAAATCAAACGCTGTCAATTCCCGAAACGAAAGAGGAGGCCCATAAGACGCGTGCATCCCGTACGGAATCCCGGACCGAACTCAGGAAAGGAATATTTTAAATATGGAAATAAAAAATTTAACTACCGAATATGAAAGTTGATGCTTAGTTTATGTTTGTTGCCCTCATTAATTGGGTCTACTGGTAAAGGACAGACCCATTACAAAAAAAAAAAGATAAACACGTGTGAAGCAACGGCCATTCCCACGATCAATGAGGTGTGATTTTCAAACACGAACTAAGATTCAGTAACAGTTACATTTAAAATGAAATATATATAAAGTATATTTTAAAAATTTAAATTATGAGCATAATGTCCAAAAGTTCAACTGTCTGTGAGAATGTCAACATAATTGCAAGTGGGGACCGCTACACACTCCCCCGTTGATGGTGTGCAAAATTGAAGATTTTTGCAATTCATAAACAAAGTAATGTGAAGGATCGCAGTTTTCCTCGCGCACTCACCGGAATTTTTTTACACGCACCAAATATTCATAACTTCTTTACGGCAGCTTGGTGGTTGCGTAAACCTCAGTTTTTTCCTAATCGCTTCCCATGACACCCTGGTTGCTGCCTCGGCGTCGTGCTCTCAGATCCTGATACTGTAGTTGCTGGATGTTGACATTGCTGTCGTTTCTGTTCGGTACCGTTAGCGGTCCAAAGGGGAGCTATTTAGTCTCGTGGTCCCCTCCCTCATTCGTTTGCCAGCCTTTTAGTATACTGTTGTGGAGAAGGAATTCGGACATCTACACCACCTGGAAGCCTCTTATAAGCCGAGCTAGCATATGGTTTGGGTTGGGGTAGAACCCATCGATAGGTGCCTTGTAGAACTCTTCCGCCAACCGGTCTATTAGGAGCTGATTGCTTCATTAACTTTGGAGCGGAATCCTGTTTATGTAGAAATTTCACAGTTTCCATTAAGTTGCGCTGATGTTCCAATTGATAAAGCGATTGGACATGTTTAGGAAAGTGTTGCATTATTTCCGATAATAACGCTTACTTTGACATTGGTGGAGTCAATAGTTTAGCTCTGCTGACGTAAAAGGAAAACTGTTCAAACAACCCTTTTGGACCTTCTGGGTCCCAACGTTTAGTTCTCAATTGATGTTTGAGGTGTTGTTGTTCTAACTCGGACCAATACGTCTCCTTTAAAATGTTCATAAGTAGTCTATTGGTTCTGTTAAATAACTTTCCAGCGCTTAGCAGGAAGTTTTAGGCATTCCGTGGCAATTTCTAACTGCTATGAAGAATTCAGTTTTAAACGCTTGCAATACATTTGAAGCTCTTCAAGGAAGTGGAGTGGGTTCTTCTCATCATGACCACGAAAGGAAGGTTCTCTGGCATCATGGTCATAGAAAGAGGCAGTCCCCAAGGCAGAATAGCAGTAGCGACCATAGGGGTGGCTAGATTGACTGACGCTGGCTCCGTAGAGGTGTTTGGTTTTGAACTTGCGCGTAACCTATTAGATTGAGCGCTTCCGTTCTCAAGTAAAAAACTAGATGGTCCCGACCACGACAATTCAGCTAACGGAGCACATGATGTGAGTATCGAATTGGCAACCCTTTGGAAACTAGTTAGGACCCCCGTCCATAAATGGTTTTAAACTGTCTTGTCGCTCCTTTTCCAGCATATGCTGGAAACCACTCCGGAACTCCTTCACTAGATGCTCTAACTGGAAGACTTTGGGCACCAAGGGACACAGCATCAGTATCGTTTCTCTCCATCTCTGTTCTGCTCAACTTTTCAGAAACTCTAAATACTGGTCACGGCACCAATTGTAGTAGTACTACTGCTACTACTACTACTACTACTACTACTACTAATACTAATACTACTACTACCACTACCACCATTACCACTACCACTACAACTACCAGTGGCGTAGCCAGAGTTGATCCTTGGGGAGGGATATACAATAATAAAAGAAAACCCGCGGGCTTAGCTCTCAACGTATACCTACAGTAACTGTCTATTTACGTTGTTTTATAGATTGTATGGAAAAATAGTGTAAATATTAAAGAATACTTAGTAAAAACAATATTTTTAGAACACTAGTCTTTATTCAACAAAAAACATTACAAACCAAAATCTTGGCGCCGTGGTTTTTTTGGTCAGTTCGTTAACTATTTGATCTACTTCAACTAGTATTTCCAGATGTATCATCAACATTGCTAAACCGTAAAGTCGATTCTAAAACGGAGAAATCAAACAGTATGATTGGATGTGTTTTTATTCGTTTTAATGTCGAGAACGTTCGTTCTGGTGTGGCTGTTGAAACTGGAAGTGTGCAGAACATTTTTAGCAGTCTATTCATGTTTGGATATGCAATTCTACTGCACATATCTAGTAGGTCTATGGTTCGTTGTTCTTTAACTGGAAGCATACTTAACCTTTCGAACCAGAGTTTTAGTTCAGCAAATATGCAGCTTTTGGAAACTTTTGGGAGAAAATGGGTTATCAATTCTTCAAACGAATCCGTTGACGGTTTATGTTATACTTATGCCGGTATTTATTTTTGTAGAAAATACAGGTTCATGTGGTTTTTTATACTTTGTTACAAAACATGTGGGGCAGTTTATATTGCAAAATTTTAAAAGGAAATAATATGGCCAAATTTGCCAAATTTGCCAAATTTGAGAAATAAAGATTTCGACAAGCAATTGTAAATAATGTAAATTGCGTGATCCTAAAACTTTCTACTTTTTCTAATTTTGTCTGCTTATGTATTTTCATAGTAGAAGCTATTTTTTAAGTTTTTGGCCCTTGGAGGGGATATCCCCCGCGGCTGGGCCACTGATGCCCACCACTACCACTACTAGTACTGCTGCTGCTAGTGAAAATTCGCAATTCTGTCGCAACGCAACTAACCGCCTGCCTAAGCCTTATGGTTTTCGATGTTAGAATTTGACTAACCCTGTATATTATGTATATTTATTATGATTTGTGTATTCTTCGTCCGATGTTTTTTAATATCAATTTAGATGTAAATTATTTACATATTTTACCTCTTCACCTTGTAATATTCTACAGCTAATTTCATTTTCAATAACTTATTTAATTACGTAACTTTAATTATCTTTTACATTTAAACATTCCCAGTTTTAATTAAAGTTTATTATTTTCTCAACGTCCTCCACCAACTTGTTTTTTATTTTAATTTGTTTAGATATAAATACTACTCACCTTCCAACCACTTCAATTCGCAGAATTTAAGTTGTTTTGTTTACATAATGTTACTATAGGGTGTCCCATTTTGAACTTGGGGATTTGTATTTAACGCCTACCATCTAGAGTATCTAGAAACCGGGCAAATTCATTACGCAGAGTTTCAGAACGTAATTTTACAAACCTTTTACGAAAATTTACGTTGTGTTGTATTTACTATTTGCAAGTGTCATTTGCCGACATGGTGACATTAATTGGGCTGCGAGATCGTGCGATCTAACGCCTCTAGACTTTTTCTTTTTAGGCTATGTAAGGGACCTTGTAATCGACGACCTCAAAAAAGCATTTGTCGACTTATTGATGAGATTCGGCCGCAATTGTGCTAAAATGAAATTAAAAATTTGACCAAAAAGTGGTCACATGCAGGAATCTCCGAGGGGACATTTGGCAGAAATTTTATTTCGACCATAGTTCCCACGTCTCCACATTAAGTTTAAATGATTAAACTACCGAGTTTTTAAAAACTCTGAGTGTTAATTATAAAAACAAAACCGTAAGTTCAAAATGGAACACCCTATGTATATAACTCATGCGGAAGTACAGTATTTGTTTCTCCTATTATTTGGTCTTCGATGCCTGCTTTTCCATGAGCACACCATTTTAAGATGACACAGACATATTACAATTAAGGCAATACTTCCAATACACAAACAAGTTAACATTTTTAAGTGTCAAAATCAAGGTCTACATCTGACGAAAGTTTATATAAGACTTTCAAGACAATAAACTGCTTCAGGTTGTTAGCAGACACATTTTGTGATATCCTACATAATGAACGTAGTGGTTAGTTCTTGTGTTGTGTTATTTGCTTTGATTATAGTTGGAGATTGCACTCTACGTAAGTATTATGTACCGAAGACAAAAATTTTGTTAAATTTGTATGCGCGTAAATAATAAATATGTTTGAAATAACAGCAACTTACTTGAAATGAATTATGAAA
Source organism: Limonius californicus (assembly GCA_014611495.1). Taxonomy (NCBI): domain Eukaryota; kingdom Metazoa; phylum Arthropoda; class Insecta; order Coleoptera; family Elateridae; genus Limonius; species Limonius californicus. Next base: position 15,590 of record JABXWE010104875.1, on the reverse strand, counting down.
ATAGTTTGATCTCTAGTGTTAATTTAAAATGTATTGTCGTAAATTTTAAAGTAATTATATGTAAATGTTAATAATAATTTTTTAAATTAATTGCTACTAACTGTACAGTCGCGCGTCAAAGTAATATAATGTGTTAATGTACTGTACAATTGGAAATTATTTCAGAATAAATGAAATGTATATAACAACATATTTCAATTTTTTTTTCCTAATTATGTTATCGTTAAACAAAAATGCAGAAGCCTGAAACATTCAATATTTCTATCACATTCTAAAATTTGAAGAAATTCTTTAGAGCTGTTATGTAGATATATTTTTTTGAAAATTGTAAAGCACCCCCAGATGTACAATTGTTATATTTTCAAATCGTCTTTAGCACACTTTAATTTTAATGTTTAAAGGCATTTAGTTAAATTAAAATGTATATTAATCTGCTCAACGGTTTTTACGTAAATAAACAATGAAACTAAATTTGCAAAAATTTTTTTTTTGTAGTTCATGTGATCAGAATTAAGTTGTCCGTAATATTTTAACTATTTGTTTCATAAATATACCTTTAGACACTCTTTAAAAATTCGTTTTATTTTTTGATTTTATAGCATTAATGCATTATATCTTCATGGCTAGAATCAAAGTAGGTATCTATTAGGATAATGTTTGAAAAATCCGGAATTAAAATTTGATATCTGTCCACATATCTTAACGTATATTTAGGTGAATACTAGTTCCTTAGAATTTAATACGTTTCAGTTAATGAATAAAAAACGTATGCTATACACCTAGTATATGCCAACATTTTTCTGTAAATTCTACCAACAGAGTTGTTCTATTGATTCTGAGATCTAATTTGTTCTTAATTATCTTAATTTTATAGGAAATAAATATAATAGAAGACAATTATAATGCAAATTCCGAAATCTAAAAGAAAAAGAAGAAAAACGAAATTCAGAACTTTGGAAAACTTAAATCCACTAATATTTTTTGGTTGATAATTCTTGTTTTTAAAAACACTTATTGGAAATAAAATAACAAATACCAGTACCAAGTAGGTACATAAACTGTTTTTTTAAATTTCGCGCTCAATTTCCTTGTTTCTTAATACCTAAAATAAATAAGCCTTTATTTACATTTTACCCTTGTTCTGGTTCTCACATTTCGAGAACTCTCCTTGTTTTCGAATTTTGTTTGTCAGTCTAAAACATTGTTCTTCATCCGCTTAATCAACACCCTGTATAAAAATCAGAAATTGTCTTACTATATTGGGGAGCGTTAACTTTTTCTAGTAACTAACCAAATTTTTAAATAGTTAGTGTGACTTACTTGCCTACATTACCTACTACACATATCGTTGTGCAACAGCAGGTTAGAATTGGGTTACATTAAAACCAGTAGTCCATTAACTGCTAGAGGCATTAAAAATATGAAAGTTTTGCAATGGTCTTGACCTATGCCTCAACAGATTACATTGATGACGGATTCTCTTCTATATTAGGGAAGTAAATAAATGCTGTTTCAAATTTTCCATGCATTAAAAAAATCTGCACATTTATAGCTGTATCATTGTATCAAAATTATATCTTCAGGTCGAAATATTCGCATGTTATGAAAACATTAAAATCTGCACTAATGATGGAAATAATTTTTATGAATGATCAGCTTAAAACATATAACTTTCGTTTTTGATTTAAGAGAAGTACTTCAACTACAATTGTCGAACAGTTTCTTACCTAAGTTATGTTCTTTTTTTAGAGTGTGATACAATTATTGCTTCAATTTTATTATAAAAATATACACATTACACAACATATTGTACAAAGTACCCTGTAGGGTTGCCAACACTGTCATTTTAACCCGAAGACTTCGGGTTTGGCGAACATTGCTTGAGCTTGGGGTTTTCAAAAAATGTCTTCGGGTCAACTCAGATTTATATCAAAATGTTAGCATTTATTATATTATTTATGTACTAATATAAACAATTTAGAATTAAATACTAGATTGTGTTAATAAACTTTTAAAGTTAAACTTTTTGTTTGAGCGTATATGTATACAGGGTGTCACACGACGTGAGGTCACTGCTTCGTGTATGTAATCTTTAGACCAAATACAGTTAAAAATTCTAATTAAGTTATGCCCTAAAGTAAACCGTTTTCAAAATATAGAGTGTTAAGTTATTATTTATTAAATAATTACAATTTCAGAAAAGCCAATATTTATTATATTTTAGTTTAAATTCACTATAAAGATTGTTCAAAATGGCCACCGTTGCTCTCGAGACACATTCTGGCTCTTCTTAAGAGAGATCTGGTTGCCCTACGTAACATATCATTGTTATGCCGAATTGGTTCTGCTGCCTCAAAAATGCGTCTCCTAAGATCTCCAACAGTGTCTTCTGGTGTTTAGTATACCATATCTTTCATATAGCCCCATAAATAATCTAAACAAGTTAAGTCCGGGGGGTCAGGGGTGCTGTTCTCCTCTACCTACCAATTACGCGTCCGTCAAACCGTTGATTCAAAAATTGTCTTACACGTAACGCACAGTGCGCAGGGGCACCATCATGCTGGTACCACATACCATGCCCTGATCGCCAGAGGGACATCATCTAACAATTCTTCCTAATGATCTTCTAGAAAATTTAAATATCTGTCGTCGGTTAAATGGTTCTCAAAAACGAATGGACCATTGAGTATGTTATCAATAATTCCACACCAGATATTCACTGAAAACCTATGTTGATAATTTGACACTGTGATTTCCTGTGAATTCTCTACATCCCAAGTGTGGCTGTTCTTTCTGTCCATTAATCCATTTCTTGTAAATGTTTGCCTCATCCGTGAATACAATTCTATTACGTTGGTTTCGATTTTGAATGATCCATCATCATCATCTGACATGGAGCGGACTCGAGGGTCACTCCTGGATTACGCCAGGCCCACCCCATGCCAGTAGGTGGGACGAAATGTATGGGATACGGTGGGATCGGGTGGGGTGTTGCACCGCGTTAGCATGCCTGCAATGTATACCGCAAAGCACCGCTGCTGCAACACCGGCTAGTTAGTAGACTACGCATCAATGGGATTTTGAGTAAGTAACCGGGACCGTTATGCGATTTTGCATTTGACCCTAATAAACTTTGGTATCAAAGTTTCACATTGTTCGTATCTCTTATCTATCTATTGTTCTAAGGTAACAGATTTCACCTATCTGAGTTTCCTAATAACTAATACTTAATATTAACCCCCAATCGTACTATTTCCACTCAATTTTAATGTCGACTCTCGATTTTTCTACCTTCTATTCCATCCTTCCCCTCTGCAGTTGTCGGCTAGGAGTCCATCGTTTTCTTTCTAGAATTCCTTGTACTATCGAAGTGTTTTCCTCCCCAGTTTTCAATCCGTATAAAGCTGTTGTGTCTATGTTGGAATTGTATGTTATCTTCTTTATTCCGTTTTGTAGTTTATGTTGTTGTAGGAGAGAAAGAATCATATGTGGGGCTTGGTGTGCTTTGGTTATTCTTTGGTTTACTGTCTCCGGTCTTGCTAATGAATCTGGGAGATAAACGCCTAGGTACTTGAGTTTGTGTGTTTGTTTTAGTTCCCGGCTCCCTATTTTCAGTATGTTATCGGCTCCTCCTCCTTGTAGATTTTTTCTGATATATGACACGAATTTTTTCTTAAGTTGAAAGCTTCCTGTTTGGGCTGTTCTCGCGGTGCTGTGCCACTTGTGTTTTGATCTGCTACAGAGGTGAATAAACAGTTCCCATCTCCTGGGATCTTCCGCACTGTCAGTTTGTGTCTGTCCGTAAATCCTGTTTCCTGTTCCATGGCCGGTATTGTGTTTCCTGCTTTTGATAATTGCCGTGGGTTTGCTGTTGTGTAGTCTTCCGTGTATCTTCCTACCTTCTAAAATTACTGGTTCTGCTTGACCGCACCGCAATGTTAGATATCAGACCTACGTAATTTGCGGTCTCTGAATTAAATTAAAATTAATATAAAATAAAATAAAATAAGATTAAATAAATATAATTATGTTAAACGAAATTAACGTTTACAATTTACTTATTACGTTAAGAGGTTACAATTGTCTACAACAGTGCGAATTTATGAACACTATCTGATTCACCATGAAATGCAATAGATTTACAAGCAATGAAATCCAAAATCAAACTTTACTTAATTGCTTGAGTTCAAAATCGACGTATTTACTACTTTTCTGCTTATTAACTACACAACACTGCCAATTTTTAGACACTGTCTGATACACAATGAAGTACAGTAGATTTACACGCAATGAATAGCACATGTCAAATTTTACTATCTTGCATGCGTTCAAAATCGACTTATTTACTACTTGAGCTGTTTATTTTGCGAGTTTGTGCACGCTATCTGATACTCGATGAAATGCAGTAAATTAACACGCTATTAAAATCAAGAAAATTTTACTATCTTGCATGCGCTCAAAAACGACTTATTTACAAAAAGTATCCCTTACTTTTCTTGGAATTTGATTCTAGTCGAATAGTATTATCCTAGATTGAATTTATGGTCTTATTCCAAGAATTCCGTTTTTAGTTGAGACGCCTTTTTTCTCGGCCCGCTTGTATTTCCGTCCCGCGGGGGTTTCTGCCTGCTGTCTACCCCTGTTCTAATCCCAAGGGCCGCCTCTGGTAGCCTATACTCTTTTACTAAACTTTCATGCACTTGTTACAAGATTCCCCGTTTCGATTTCCCCGTCCCGCTTGTGTTCTTACCCCGTGCTTATATATATTAGATTCGACTGGACTACAATACTAGACTACTTGATCACTTAGCCTTTCTCTACTACTCTCCCTCGTTCTTGCTATTTTTCCCCGCTGTTTTCTTGTTGGCCGCTAACCTTTCACCTTTGATCGGTCAGCCGACAGAGCAGGTGGTCGCGGGTTCGCTTGATTATTCATACACCCTCACTTTACTCACTTGGTAATTTCCACCCAGAAATAATTCTTGAGCACGTCTCGCTAAGCAATTTTGCCCGGGAGAGTCCAAAACACGTCCGTTCATGCGCTCGTTTCAAACGGAACTTCGGTTTCGATTTTGAATGATCCAGCGGAAAAATTCCATATGACTAGCGAAATCTGTAGGTAAGAGGGCTTGAACAGGCTGGACGTTTTAGTGTTCTCCAAACCCGCATTCATACATTAACTTGTGCAGATACATGACGAACAGAGGTGCTGGGATTATTATCAATTTCTCTCAGTATGTTGTCCTCATTGTCTAGTACTTGCTGTATTGGACGCTCAATCCACTTAATATTATTTTGATTAATTAATTAATAACTCTCATTTGTCAAAATTGCAAAAATATTATAATTTAAAGTAAACACTCATACAGGATTTATACCTTACGTAACTCGTTAATTTGGTAGATTGAGATATTTGCAACCTTGGTTACAAGGATAAATTCGTAACTGTTTTATGTACGAAGGCTGTTCTCTTGATGATGAGCCTAGTAAAGTAAGACGCAATATATTGAAAAAACAAATTTATTTATAATTTTTCGAAGTATTCCCCTCCACAGTCAATGCATTTTTGCATCCGTGAAAACCAATCTTCAAAACATTTTCTCCAATCTTCCCGCGTTAGGTTATTTATTTCATTTTTAAATGCCTCAACCGCTTCTTCGGCCGATGTCAAACGTAAACCCCGTAACTTATTCTTTACACGCGGAAATAAAAAGAAATCATTAGGTGATATATCTGGACTATACGGCGAATTACCCATTAATTCAATGTTTTGGGCAGTCAAATACTCAGTCGTTCGAACAGCAGTGTGCGCCCGAGCGTTATTTTGATGGAAGATGAACCTCCCTCTTGGACGTTTTTCGCGAACATTTTGGAGAACTTGAGGCAAACAAACTGTAGTGTACCATTCAGCATTAACAGTACACCAGTGATACAGTGGAAACATGTCCAGTAATTCCAAAAAATGTGGCGGCCATCTTTTTATTTCGACTTTTTCCACGAACAACTTTTGTTGGAGCCGATTCGTTCTCAAAGACCCAAACTGCCGACTGTTGCTTTTTTCGGGATCATAGCAGCATGCCCACGTTTCATCACCTGAAATGATGTACACCAAATAAGACGATCCATTATCCAAGCGATCCAGTGTAGATCAGCACCATATCACACAGTTTTCTTTTTGAACTGGAGTCAAATTGTGGAGAATGCAACGGGCACAAAGCTTACGTACCATCAAATGTTTGTGTAAAATGGTGTCAGTTGCTTTCACAGCAATCCTTAAAGTTGGTTGAATACTCCTGGCAGTAACATGCCGGTCGTCTTCAATCATGTTTCGTATAAGACCAATATTCGTTTGAAACTCATTGTACCACCGCTTTACGGTAGCTAAGGAACAAGACTTATTACCAAACACTCGATTTATTTTCTCAAAATATTCTTTGCGGCTTAAGCCACGCGTGAAATTGTAAAAAAATCACAGCTCGATAGTGCTCTTTATTCAATTCCATGATTTCTTGCGGAAAGGATTACTTTAATATTATGTATTTTAAAAACGTTCAAGTACATTTGCCAACTTTCACTATAATTAAACGTTAAAATGCCAAGCAAAATGTGTTTCAAAATATTACAGCCTGCTAGATAGGCTCAGCGGAAAGAGAACAGCCCTCGTATATTCGAAGATTGGTTTTGATAAGATTTGTAATACTGTAGGTTTGTAAGAAAATAAGTTCCTTCCAGTTAACTTAATACCTTTAAAATAATATTATTGTTTTTTATTTATTACTTTATGGCAGTGCACGACACTGTGCATCACAATTTCAATTAATTTAGCAGTTTTTTTGTTAGGTACTGTATAATATAAAATCTTAATTAGGTGTCAGAATAAGCAATGTAAAATCCAGAACTAAGTAGAAAATTAAACAAATAGCACTTGAAAACCTAAGGCTAAATGGATATAGCAAACAAAACATCCGAATTAAGTGAAAATCTAGATAAAATACTGGATATTTAGTTTTAGTGCTTACTGAATATTTTTTATATTATAATTTCAGTACTAAAAGTTACCACGTTTAAAATATTATAATGTCCAGTTTTTAATTTTTAAATGTTAGTTTTCTAATATAAAAAAATATCAAGTAAATTATAATATCTAATGGCCATCTGAAATGTTGGCGCAATTCAAGCATTATTTAAAAATATGAAATTTCAAGAAGAAGAATTCCGAAATAAGGCAATTAAGTATTTATTTTAATTATGAGGTAAGTCAAAGTGGGCCGAAAATTTTAGTAGTTATAACTTATTGCGAATACAACTGAAAGTACTTTTATTTGAAGTCATACGAATCTAGCCATCAGATAATTACCTTTGTTTAAAAATTATCTTATACACCTATGTTTTTTTTCAGCCGACTACATACATGCCTGTAAACATGATGAACCTAATTTAGCAGACTGCATTGTCAACTCCATAGAAGCACTACGACCGAAATTAGTAACTGGTATACCAGAATTAATGGTGCCATCCTTAGAACCATTTCACGTTGATAATATTGTTATTGATTCGGTGGCTGGACCAAATCACTTGGGAACGAAGCTTTCCAACGTTCGAGCTCATGGAGCATCTACATTTAAAATACTTAAAATAGTGTAAGAAAAAGTTGCTTTTAAATAGTGTTTTTGTAAACATTGTGCAGAAGTTATAAAGAGTAATTGGGTATACTGTATGAAAATCGAGTATATAAATTCCGAAGATTGAAATGAAATCTTTAGACGGGTTGGTTAGTTAACAGCCTTTTTCGGCCCACTGCTGGGCACCGGCCACGTGTTTCTCCTCAGCGCTATAGTAGAAACACGAGGGACCTACAGGTTAACGATGATTCATAACCACAAAAATTCCAGAGAAGATCCCACGATTGCCAACTGGATTGGGCAATTATGTACGGTGGGTTGCAGCAAAAGATTTTTATTGTCAAATCAACATGGTTTGTAAATTACTACCAAAAATTCGATAAGCGCGCAAACTTGCAGTAAACGCTCTTTGTAATAGTACAAAACAGTTTCCTGGCATGCTGGAAAATAAGTTCCAAATGTACAGCTGAAGAATATTTGGGTACTTCGGAGCTCCTTATGGTTGCCATTGTTGTGCGCCTCTTCAGGTAATCCTATCATTTTCTATAGGATTAAGATCTGGAGGGTTCGGTGGCCGCATAAAAATATATTGGCTTTCCTTGTTGTATGAGGGCACGCGTTATCATTATCAAACACAAAATCATTATACCACTATACAGTGGTGTGAAATAGTTCTGCATCAATTGCACAAATAAGATAAATTGCAGTTTAATCCATTTTTTTTCGAATATTTTTCATTTTATCATTACAAATATAATGCAGGTACTTAAACACAATATTAATAATAACAATAGTCCAAATGTTGATCCATGAAAACACGGAAACAATTCGATCTATAAAATTTATTCAAAAACATAAAAGTTGTACATTATATATAATAATAATATTATACTTAATAGGTTATCCTTTGGTTTTAATAATTAATTCCCACCTTTTTGCATAGAATTTACCAGTTTTTGTAATTCCTCCTTCCTAATGCAGCGATGCCAGGCATCATTTAAGGATTCGATAATTCCACTTTTTTAGTGGGCTTCTTTCTTGAAATAATAGTAAAATTCCTCTGCCATAAGTTTCCTACAGGATTTAGGTCCGAGAATTGTGCTGGCTAGTCTATTCTTTTAACGTTATTGGACGACATCCAAGATTGAACAATCTTTGCTATGTGGCAAGGAGCCTTATCATCTTGAAAGATAAATGTTTAGTCAGGAAATATCTCTTTTCCACTAGGCAGCATCTTCTCCTGTAGGACATCAATGTATTTGGTTGCATTTATCATGCCAGATACAACATTCAGTCTACCAACACCTTCAGCAGACATGCAGCCCCATATCATGACAGAGGTTGGATGTTTAATTGTTGACAGAACACACTCCCGTGAAAATTCTTCTCCGGGAAATCTTCTAACATATGAGTTTCCATCATGATTGTTAATGTTAAAGATAGATTCATCACTAAATAATACCTTCTGCCATTGTTCTGAGGCCCAATGACGATGATCCTTTACCCATCTCAAACGGTGGAGTCTTTGTTTTTCTGATAGGGGGTTTCTTCCGGGCTTTGCAACCCTTAAGACCAGATTTAAGAGGTCTCCATCTCACAGTAGAAGTGCGTAAACTTACACCTCTAACTTCGGACCATATTTTGGTTAAATCTGTCGAATTAAGACTTCTGTCTGACAGACTTGTCCTCCGCAATAGACTGTCGTCTCTCACTGATGTTTATTTTGTACTTCGTCAACTATAGCTCCTTCCATTCCCATCATTTCTCTTATAGTAGGTAGCATTTCGTATTCTGTCCTGTCTTGATTTTCTATAGCTTCTTCGTAGGTAATCCATTTCTGTAGATATCAGTTTACTATTATTTCTTGAATTTATATCCCACTCTTCTGCCCCATATATCATAACACTTTGTACCATCGTTACATAAATCCTTTTCTTTGTCTTTCTTCTATGTTTATTGTCCCATAAAATGGGATTAAGTGATCTAATAATTGTTCGCCCTTTGTTTATTCTGCTATTTATTTCTTCCTTGCTGTCCCCGTTTTTATCAAAAAATACTCCTAGATATTTACACTCATCTACTCCTTTTAAGTATAAATTATTTTCCAAAGGTAGATTATCCGTTTCTTTATTGCCTATTACGTTATATTCTGACTTATATCTATTTATCGTTAGTCCACTTTGTTCATACGCTTCTTGTAATTTTTTGACCCTGTAACTCAGATCGTCCTGGCCTTCAGCAATGACAACGTGATCGTCCGCGAAATAAATAGAGTAAAACATGTCGTCTCCTGTCTTCCTACCCATGTCCTTGCATTTATTCTGCCATTTGAGTAGGGTTCTACCTAGGTGTATTTTATAAAAATTTGGTGATAAGCAGCAACCTTGTCTGAGTGCTTTTGTAGTTTGGATTGCTTCTGTTGATTTGTTACCTATTTTGATATTTGTACTGTTGTCTTCGTATAATTCTATAGCGGCTTCAATTAAGGTTGTATTTATATCAAGGTTTTCTAATTCTCTCCATAATTTTCTGATAGGGACAATGTCGTAGGCGTTTTCTAGATCGATTAGTGCTATATGTGTTTCTCTTTCTCGCTTTTTCTATTGCCAATTTTAGCGTAAAAATGTTGTCAATCGTGGATCTGCCAGCCCTGAAGCCAGATTGTTCCTTGTTTCGTTTCAATTTCTTTCTGTATTAAGTTTCTTAGAATCTTTGAGCGTAGTCTCGCAACAGTACATATATTATAGCCATCTCTCTGTAATTTTTCGGTTCACTTCGGGAGCCTTTTTTATAAATAGGGGTTGTATAGGAGCTTTCCCATTCGTTAGGGATACTTTCCCCATTTAGGCATCTCGCATAAAGGTTTCTTAGCATCTCTGTCAATTTAGGAGTACCGTACTTAATTAGCTCTGGATATATACTACCTGGACCTGGGGATTTTTTACTTTTTAGTGATTTAATTGCTATTTGTATTTTTGTGTAGCATCTAGGGTCAGGTATTGTTTTTCTTATTTTCTGATGTATGTCTGTTCTGTAAACTGTGATCTTTTTTCTACTAGAAGGTTCTGGAAGTGTATTGTCCATTGGTTGTGAGTTATATTTGTTACATTAATCTTGTTGATTGTTGTCGCTTTAAGAGATTATATTGTTTTCCAGGCTTCCGAATTTCTGGTACCTCCTATAAATTCTTGCACGTCGCTTTTCCCATGTTTTGTTCTTGCTATTTATCACTTCTCGTTTTACCTCCCTATTTAAAGTCTAATAAAGTTTCGTGTTAAATGCATTATAATGATCCCATTCGAAAATGCGCGAATAACTGAGTACCGATTTTAGAAAAGAACTTACATTGTTTTCTATCGAGTTCTAAGCACCTAATTAAGAGATGAATTGTTGACATAGTCAATAAAATCAAATATTTAAAAGTAATTTTTTGGAAACTATGCCAAAAATGTAGCTAAACATCAAGAAATAATTATTTTCCTGGGTGATGCAAAACTTTTTCACACCACTAGCTGTAGATTGTAACACATAAAGAGAATTGGCACTATTCAGTGTAGCATTTCCAACCATGATCAATCCCATATGGCGAGTATCCAAAATACCTCTCAAAACTATATTTGAACCATCTAAGCTTGATGGTAAGTCCTTCTCCTTTATTTCTCCACAATCTTACTCTTTCGCCTGAGCTATGGAGACAGACTCGGTTCATCATTACGTTCACTCTAGCTTTCTCCTTTGGTGAGCTCTGGTTAACAATGGACATTTTTCAGAAAGTCTGGACTTTAAATTTACCTCATAGAGCCTTCTTATTATTATCAGCGTCGATACTTGAGTGCCTGTTGTATTCAATAATTGAATTTAGAGTGCTCTTGCAGTAGAATATCTATTACTTCGACACTGAACCTCCTCAACCGTCCTTCGTAACTACTATACTGCGATTTTATCCTGTGGTGTTCCTAGTCTGGCAGAGCCAGTATCATTAAAACGCATTCGAACACTCTTGATTACATCGGGTTCATACTGAAATGGACAGCAACAGTTTGTAGTAATTCGCTGGTAATAAACGTTCCTATAGCGTAGCCCCTCTCTTCAATACTTAAACACCATCTATAAAACGCATACAACTCCTCGTGAAACAACAGCTACTCGTAAATATACCAAAAATTTTACTGAAACGTAGGTGTCGAAGAGCTCAGTACCTGCACTTAATAGAGATAATAATAACAACCAACCAACCAATTAAATCTCATTTGTCTTTCTTCAAGTAATAGAACATAGCAGTACTCGTCTAGTAAGTCTTACTATACGCTCAAGAAGAGATATTTACTTCTACAGTATGATGTGCAACTGTACCAGTTTAAATATTGAACAGTGTATACAGAACCTAGGCATGAGCCCAAAGGAAATTCAGGAAGACATGACATGGGTGAACCTTGTCCTTCATGTGATAAGGATAAAATAGGGTTCCCTAAATTTAAATATAGCAAGGAGTTTTTGAACGATGAATATGTGACTTTTCAAAAACTGCTGCAATTCCAAAAAATATAAACAAATTTTTTTGAAAATGGAAATTGTACTAACTGTATTATTTTTCAGGCCGCAAGTGACTAAAAATGGGTACAACTTTGGCTTTGAAGTAATAGTGCCCCATCTTTATATCGAAGGAAGTTACGTAATGGAGACAAAAATATTGTTTTTAGAGCTAAACGGCAATGGACCATTTAACGCAAATATTAGTAAGTGTTGCAAAATTTGTTTAAAATGCAACTTATTAAATGTTTGTGGTGTTTTTAGGTGACTACCACTTTTCGTGTTCGATGAAAGGGAAAAAGATTAAACGAGACGGAGACAATTATTTAAATTTTGAAAAAATTGAGTGCAATCTGGAAGTTGGAAAAGTGCACATTTATCTGGGTAACCTTTTCAATGGCAACGAGTTGCTTGGAAATGCTACAAATGCTATATTAAACGATAATGCCGATACGTTCTTCCAAGAAATTAAACCAAATATATTAAAGTCTATTTCAAGTCTCTTTACATCAATAGCTAACAGAATAACACTTGCCTTTAAATACGAGGAGCTATTTTTATAAGAGATTTGATGTATTTAACCCAGGTTTCGTTTCTGAGTAGAACCCATTTTATATCGATATATAATTATTAGAAAAGAAAATCTCTAAGAATAAGAAACATCCAATGTAATTTATAAAGTGTAATATGTTTTATGCAGAATTGTAGTTTAATTGTTTTTTTACTATTTTTTTATAAATTTTTATGTTTATAGTTTACATAATAAATGTAAGATGTATGAAGGTGATCTTATTTCTTATATTCGTAGAAACAATTGACCATGTTATCAAATAGCAAAAAGTAAATGTGATGCTAGATACGTTTATTCATAAAAAACTTAATATATTACATAATATTTTTCCCATTGTCTAACTTAATGTATTATATGGGCGGACTGTTCTAGGATTTGGTCCTCGTCAGCCCAGGACACCTATCCTTCCAGTGGGTCCTTGCTTCGATTTGTAGTAGTGGAGTTGAAGTTTTGCTTCCTTCGGTTGGTTTGCTCTTGGGGTGGCGGTTTGGATTTTCCTTTGGTGGTGTCTTCTATGGTATCTGGGAAATGGTTAAAAAAAAGTGTATAGTGTTGCTTGTAATGGTTCGGGGATTCAAAATACTCATCGCATTGTGAGGGGGGCAGCTTCAACAAGCTCGAGGAGGTCGTCTGGGAGATCTGGATATAGACTTGATAAGAAGGCTGTTGTGGGGTGCTTGAGCTTTCGGCGGGGTTTCCTGGGGATTCGGTTTCTGCGTTTAGGGGAAATACGGAGGGTCCTTTGGGCTGTTATTTCCGTTTAGGGTGCGGGTGATGTAGGATTGTTGCAGTTTCTAAAGATGGTGGCAGATGGGGATGATGTCTGGGTTTTCGTATATTAGAATACTGGGGTATCGGAAGCCGAATTCGACGGAAAATCTGCTTTTCGCATTTGGGAATTTTTTCTACTGCATGGGGCGGAAGGGAGGCATAGATGGGGGCTTCGTACTCAATTTCTGGCCGGATGAAGGTATTATAAGTGTGGTGGAGGGTGCGAGAATTGCAACCTTAAAAGCGGCCTTGGATTCGCCGGAGAAGGTTGGAGCGGTTGCAAACTTTTTTAAGGGTTTCTCGGAGGTCAGGTTGAAGAGAGCAGGTGTAGGAGAAGGTGATACCGAGATATTTTGCTTGGTTTGAGAGGGGGATAGGCTGGTTATTGATGGTTAGTTTTATGAGATGGGGATCGAAACGTGGATTCCTGCAGATTATGGGGTGCCTGAATAGAATAGATGAGAACTTGTCTGCAAGTCATGGGAGTAGATGATGTAAGAGGAGGGGGAGGACAAAACTGCTCCCTGAGAGACGCCGGAGTGGAGGTGAACGGGGAAAAAATGAATTTTTGACTTTAACTTTACAGGAGCGGTTGTTTAGAAACGAGTCCATCAGCTTGATGGCGGGATTGAGATTGAGGGCGATTAATTTGTGGATAAAGCCGCCGTGAAGTTCCATGATTGGGTTCGTGGTGGATCGATGGGGTCGAAAGCCAAATTATTCGGCGGGGAGGAGATTATTCGATTCTAGGGTTTTTCTGAGGCGGGAGGCCATGATTCTTTCTAGGATTTTGCCCATGGTGTTGACAAGAGAAATGGGTCTATAAGATGTGGGATTTTGGGGTCTCTGCTGGGTTTGTGGATCATGATTGCGGAAGCGTTTTTCCATGAAATGGGAAAGTATGAAATTTGCAGACAGGAGTTGTATATGGTTGAAAGGGCGTTGGTGGCTAAATCGGGAAGGTTTTTAAGAAGTGAGGGTTTTATTTGGTCTGGGGGCTCGGATCTCTTCGGGGTTAATGGAGTCCATCAGAAAATCATTTTCGGGGAGTGGATCGTTGGGGGGATTTAAACGAAAATGGGCGGTGATTAGGTTGAAAACGTTGATTGAAGGAGGGATCTTTGGGGACTTGGTGGGACGGGCTTTGATTTTTGGCCGGTGAGATTGGAATTTGGCCGAAAAAGATTTCCCGTGGCGGTAATCTAAAGATTGGCAGGTGTTGGTCCATTGGGTTAAACGGAATTCGTTTATGTAGCGGCGGATTTGTGAATTAAGTCGGTTAAAATTGGTTTTGAAGATGGGGAGGCGAGTTTGAGAATAATCATGATAGGTTCGGTTCAATGTTTGGCGATGCGTTTGCTTGGAACATGGAGGACTCTGGCTTGAATTATAAAAGAGGTGAATTCTGAGATTTGGTCTTCGATGGTGGCTGGGATTTCTGATGGGGCCATGGAGGCAAGATTCTGAGATATAGATTCTTGAAAATTATTCCAGTCGACATTGGAGTAGTCAAAGATTGTGACACAATCTGATGGAGGCTGGGGGCCAGGAAAAAATAGATTCGAGATGACGAGGAGGTAACTGTTGTGCCGATGGACTAATCGGGGTTTGTATGGGGGTTAAATTGTCGGTGACTAAAATATGATCAAAGATAGAGCACCCATTATGGGTTATGCAAGTGGTGCAAGAGATCGTTTCGAAAGCGGGCGAGGGGGAGATTATTCAGAGAGTTGACTAGAAATCTACCGTTTCGGTTTGTGATGATGTCATTCAAATCTGTGTGACGGGAATTGAAATCACCCATGATGATGCAGTTATTGATTTGGGAGGCCTAATTGAGCAAGTCATTAGATATCCGGGGGGGGGGGGGGGGGGTTGTAATAACAGATGATAGTTATTTAGAGATTATTAGTGTGAATATTTGCTGAGACAATTTCGAGATGTTGTAGTTGTGCTATAAGAGAGTGTTCTGATGAGACCAGTTGAGAGGGAATTATTATGGCTACGCCATAAAGGGCATAGGGATTGAGATTCGGTTTCTGATACGAACTGAATTCTGGAAAATTGATATTACCTGTTTTTCGAGTTTCGGTAAT
>JABXWE010104874.1:0-11302 GCA_014611495.1 Limonius californicus | reverse complement strand
AAATTTAATTAAAAAATATAAATTTATTTTGAATTTTTTTATCAATTTTCTGCAATAGATAGACTCATTGTGAGTTAAAATTGCACTTGAAATATTATTAGAGAAATGAATCTTAGGAAATATTGCAGACTATATTTGATGAAATATCAAATTATATGCGGTGATAGGAATTTTTTTTAGTTAATGTTGATGACATTTCAAATAAGAAGCTACAGCAACTGGGTAATAATAAAATACAATAAATATAATGAAATAGAAAATACACTAAAACAGTAAATGCAATAAAAGATTAAGGATGCGATACACAATAAAGAAAAACAGAAACTTTGCTAAGTTTATAAAATCAATTGCTTCTTTCACATGGAAATTTAATCAAGGAACTACGATTTTTCCATTATACATACATTTTTTGGTAGAATATTTTGATTCCTTGATTGCTCAACAGATTGTTTGTGAATTATGGTGGTGTACAAGATACAATTATAATACTTAAAATGTTATAATATTTTTCAGAATGTTAATAGCAACTAAAGAGGTTCAATTCAACAGAGAAGTCGAGAAGAAACAGAAATAGCTTCGAAAAAAAGAAGTTACTTATAGAAACAAAAAATGATTAACTTCACAATTCATGATTTATAAATGACAAATAAAATTATGTACTGTAAAAGCACCTGGACAAACTACTTTATTATAAATATTTTTTATATTAAGAGTTATTTTAGAAATACCCATTATTCCGTTGCTTTGATGTAAAGTTTAGATGCAAGACTACCATTTGTTTGATTATCTGGTATTTATTTATATTTATTTTTCATTGATTATATACTTCAGCACTTTGTACATTAGTCTTCTCATACACCTGCTTTTAAAGAAATAAAAGAAATCACTTTCTTTTTGGAGCTAAATAAAATATTCGTCGAATAAATTTGTACATGAAAAATAATAACATCTGAAAAAAATCGCATAACCCGCATACTGGCACAGTATATGGTACCAATATGAATCAAATACAAAGAATATTTCTGCATTCTGCTGCCTTAAAATAAATCTTAAATCAAAATTTTAATTGCAGTCCCAACCCAATGCGGTCATGTAAGTTAATAACTTTAACCGTTTTTGCTTTTGTTACTCAAATCTTTGTAAGATCTTAGACATTAACGTAAAACCATTATTTGAATAATGCATACATTAAAATCAGTAAATATTATACACTACTTCATTATAGTTAACACATTTTCTGTACTCACACAACTTGGACATGCGTCACTTTTTCATAAAAAAAATATGCCTAGTCTTTGAATTCGTGCTGTAAAGCCACACAATGCATTCCAATTCTTCAGTAAGGCACATCCTACAGATGCTGTATTAGATTGGGATCAGCATGCTCTAGTATAAAGTTTTAATATATTTTACAAAAACAATATTTTGCTTTCTTCTACTATAGAAGGTTCGAGGAAAGTTCGTATACCAAATTATTTCGATATAATATATTTACAAATTTAAAAAAATACGAATTACAGTAATATAAATTCTAAAACAAAAACAAATATTTTGACCTACAAAACTATCTTTTCACCTTGCAAAAATGAGTATTTATGTATTTCCACTAGAGCTTAGAAGTTGTTAAGGAGGTCAGCGGGTAATCTTTTGCAATATTACACAATGACCATTCCCTGTGTTAGTGCTATTCAAATATTACCAGCTTCAGGATCACTTCAGTATCTAATTTTATTCAGAAAACGATGTTAGGACTGAACTATTACATTTAAAAAAATATATTGTAATTTAAAAGTAGATTTTTTACTTTCTTGATACTTGTCTTCAAAAAGTGTTTTTACACTTATTATTGTATTACACATATGTGGAACAGATTTATGACTGTTAAGGGCTAATTTTCGCTATGAAAAATAAAAACAAATTATTAGTGCTTATTCTGCTTGTCCCAAATATATAAGTAAAATGATAATTTTTCATTTTATAATCATATTCACCTTTACTTTTAGGCTGGAGTAGCTCTGGATGCGCATTTACTTTTAGGAAAATTACAATATGCATGTGGCTATTATGCTGAAAGTATAACTAATTATAAATTAGCAGATTTAAATGCACTGTCTGAAAAAAGATTACCTGTGTAAGTAAAATACAGTAATTAAATTTCCCCAATATAATTATTATAAAATCATCAAGACTTATAAAAGTATAAATAAACATAATATTAAATTACAGTCGTAGTTTGAGGATAGTTGCGGAATCATTTGCCATCAAAGCATTATGTCTTTCGAAAGACACTGCAGCCAGCAGTAAATACAAAAAGGCAGAACGGGAAGAAGAAATGCTACGTTGTTTTCAAATTGCTTCTGACCTTAGCCTGCTTTATATGCAGGAATTGGATAAACAACAAGTCAGTGCCAATTCAAATACAGGTAATGATGTTTTGATCAAAAGAGAATGATTTTGTAGATATTGCATCTAGAAACTTTTCTACGGGTTCTACTAAAAGGAATCTGCATATTTGTATTAATATACTTTCTACTGCTTTTATGTTGACTGCTATATCTACATTTATTTTTAAGGGACGCACTCTCCTCAACCACCTGCTATTAACAAAACATTAAGCCCAGTTTTAGAACAGGCTTTGCAAGAAGCCCCTGCTTTATTGTTACAACAAGGAAAACCAACTGCTGCACTTGAACGATACAGAGCAACTTTAAGTTCTGTTGAATCACAAGGTATTCATATAATTCGTTTGAAATTTATGTGTCAACTTGCCGAACTACTACTACGTGGTACAGCTTGTGATGACTACAAACCTCCCATTAATTCACCAACAAGAGATTCCCCTTGGAAACCTAAACAATATGCTGCTCTAAACCAGGTATTCTTTACAATTATTTCATTGATATTCTTAAGACTGGGCAAATATGCTTGTAGACATAGATGAACTAAAATATGATGCAAACAACCTTCAACATATCAACCAAATATGCAGTAATTAATTATATATGTAGGAAATATTCTATAATGTCTATGATATAAAGATTTATTTATATATATATTTTGACAAAAACAAATAAATCAATACCAACCAAAGAAGGTAATATATTTGCAAATTATGCCAAAATTAAATTACAATTAATGAAATTTCAGAACTAAATTACAATAGGATAATGCATTAAAATAAACTATATATTTTTCAATGGTATCTCACAAAAATGAATGCCTTTATATTTAAATAAATATGCTAATTCACAATCAATCTCATTCCCATTTTAATTATCTAATGTGTTGGTTTCTCCATTTAAGACACCTTTAACAAATTTTAAAACTTCCAGACCCTCATTTTTAATTAACAATCTTCTTCTATTGCCACTCCTAAGGGAGGTTGGCTGACATTATGGCTACCTGGGTCTTTGATACTGCAGTTCTGAACAATGAAGTAGTACTCTTTCCATGCCAATCTCGTAAGTTTCTGAGCCGCGAGATTCTTCTTCCTACTGATCTTTACCCCTGTATGTTGCCCTGGACTACTACTTGTAGAATGCGATATCATTCCTGTCTCATGATGTGTACAGAATATTCTAACTTTCTTATCTTTATTGTTTTCATAATTTCCTTTTCCTTTAATCATTGTAATACTTCGTTGTTAGTAACTCTGTCTGTCCAAGGTATTTTTCATAGTCTTCTGTACACCCATAATTGGAAAGCTTCTAGTTTATCACGCATAGTTTTGGTGAGAGTTCAACTTTCTAAACCATAAAATAAAACTGAAAAAACGTAGCATCGGTACATTCTCATGCGTAGATGTAAATTTAGCGCTCGGTTGCACAGTAATTTTTTCATTTTAACAAAGGCGTTCCTCACCTGTTCAATGTGGGATCTTATTTCTTGCATCCCGTTCCATTGGTTATTTAGCATACATCCCAGGTATTTATACTGTGATATATTCTCCAAGGCTGAATTCCCAATCTATATTCTCAGATCATGTTGAGTTTTCGCGACTACCTTAATTTTAGTTTTTTTGGTATTAAGTGTTAAACCATAGCTTTCGCTTACCTGAACAACTTTGTTAATAAGGTTTTCCATGTCGATTTCGTTATCTGTAATTAGGATTGTGTCATCAGCATATCTGAAGTTATTTACTCTTTCTCCTCCTACAATAATTCCCGCTTCAGCTTCCGAAAGAGCTTCGCTAAATGTTCTTTTTGAGTATATATTAAACAGAAGCGGAGACAGCACGCATCCCTGTTAGACCCTTCTTTTTACTTCAATGTATTCACTTGTTTGGTTTTCTACGCGTACTAATGCTGTTTGCTTCCAGTATATATTTCTTATAATGCGTAGATCTTTATCGTCTATTCCGTATTTCTTTTATATTTTTGTAGAGGTTGAAGTTGTCACCTTTTGTTGTAGTTCTTCTATTTTTTCTATGTTTACAATTGGTTGCTAACCAAAACTTTTCTTTAGCTTCTTTGATTGTTCTCTGTATTTTTTTAAATTATGTTGTGTGTCTTGGTTTCTATTTTTATGCTTTCTATGTTCTTCCATTAGTCCTAAATTTTCATCCGTCATCCATTTTTGTATCTTCTTCGGTTTGTCAGCTTTCAAATGATGTTCACAAGTGTTGTGTATGCTTTCTTTGAGTTTCGTCCATTTCGTTTTTATATTTCCATCCTGCATGTTTAATGTTTCTACTGAATCTTGTTTAATTTTATCTTGGGTTTCCCCATTTCTTAACTTTGTTGTGTCCTATTTTACTATTCTTTCATTGTGCTATATTACTTTGACTCGTACTTTAAGTGTTCATATTAGGGGATTGTGGTATGAGCCTACATCTTCCCCTGGGTAAGTTTTCAATGATGTTATCGAGTTCTTAAATCTTTTATGAATTATGGTGTAATCTATCTGATTCCTAATTATCTTACCCTTTCCGCCCTGTGGAGATTTCCATGTGTAGAATCTCCTAGGCGGTAACTTGAAAAATGTGCTTTTAATTACAAAGCCCTCTTCTTGGCAAAATTGCAGCACAATGTCTCCACGATCATTTCTCTCTCCCAGACCAAAATCACCCACTACATCTTCAAATTTTCCCTTGCCGATTTTAGAGTTAAAGTCACCCAATATAATATTATTGTCATGTGCTTTAGTTATCTTTGAGATGGTCATAAAATTTATTACTTTCTTCTTGATCTTTATTCTTGTCTGCTTTAGTTACAGGAGTGTAGATTTGTATAAAATTGGTTTTGACGGGTGTAGTGTTGAATTGAAGTATTATATATATTAATATTTTCCCTACCTCTTTTTTCTATTTGTTCTTGTGTAATTTTGAAAATTTTCTACAATATTCATGACTAGGGGAAAATATCATCTTTATTTTAACTATTTTACAAAATGTTTGATTGTTAACAAAATGAAATGTACTGTATTTTAATTGGTTCATACTTTTTGTTACTTTTTTGATAAGTTCAGTCTTATGTATTATTAATAACAGTACTCCATGTTGATTTACCATTTATTAGTTATCATTACAAAATTGATGGCAACCAGAGACATACTTTTTATAAGTTTCACCACAGGGTTGAATATTTCTTAAGAGTAACCCCAGGATGATTTTGTGATAATGATCTAAATTTTATTTTATAACTAAATATCTGAATGAATATTTCCTCCTTATGCCGCTACTTCATCCAGTTATAATATTTATAATTTAGAGTTGCCATTTTTGCATGTACATAAGTTTCACCCTTAATTTTTACACCTCAAGGTCGCCTCCTCCCCCCCATCATTCATTTTTGTGACATTGATTGCAAATTTATTGTAGAATTAAAATTCCTAAGAAGACATGTTTAGCATAAAACAGAGAAAGAAGCTATAAAAAAAACATGTATAACATGTAATATTGTAGATGTTTACATGTCAGAGTTTTTAAAGAAGTGTGTTTACATGAATGCATACTAAACGTGATTTGTAGAAATACTTGATTTACTGTTTGTTTCTAGTTTATACCTCGAAATGAATGTGAAGAGAGTATTTTGGTTTTATTGGTGGCAGAAGCAATGGCTGTTCGCCACACTGTTCTATCACAATCTGCTGAATTCAAAGAGGCTAGATTACATGCCTATCATGATGCAACATTTGTCTATGATTTGCTTACTCTTGCTACAGTGAGATGGGGACAAGTTACATTGCTACAAGAGGTAGGATCTGTATTTATAATATTTAAACCCTGTAAGATGCTGCACAACAATTACAGTTTCATTGTGTGTTTTAAAGTAGTTGTGCACAATTAAATATTAAATATATGTAATAATTGTTATAATATCAGGCTATACATTCCATTCGAAATAGAAGCCGCTCTTGGTGAACTTATTGATTCGGTTTTTGCAGCGAATCACTCGACATTGATCCTGGTGGTTTCCCTTTGTTATAGATGTTTGTGTCTCTTTGCTTCTTGTGTTGTTTTCTTCCATTCGTTCCTATTCTTAATTTTGAAATGTATATACTGTATATTAATATTTTATTAATTATAAATTGAATTTTTAGTCCCTGGAACGTGCAATGAAATTTTCGTTTGAAGAACCCCATGTATGGAGACAACATGCTCTAAGTTTAGTAGCAGCAGGTCGTTACAGTGATGCATTAGGAGTTTTTAAAGAAGTAATCAGACTAGAACCACATGAATCCATAAATTGTCTATTAGCAGCAAGACTTTGTTATGAAAATTTAGATTTGCCTGTTGAAGGAACAAATTTTAGCTTAGAAGCAAAAAGTAAAGAGCTTGCCCATTCTTCAGGTCTTCTTGGAAGATGTCATTTGTACATTGGCATTGGATATCAACTACAATCCAGAATTTCCTTATTGAAGCATGATAAACAAGCTCTGAATGCTCTGGCATTGGATAATTTTAACAAGTAAGGGAAAAATTGTGTTTAATAACTAAAGTTGGTAACACTAAATTGCTCCTGGCAAGTTTGTGTGAATAATTTAAATAGTTAATTACAAAACGTAACTCATTTATTTTCTTTGAGTGCTTTTTCTCTTAGTGGTCACTTTTATGACTGTATTTTGCATTAAAATTATCTAAAACATAGAGGACCTACAGGGTAATGTGGGCTCCAAAGCACAGGAAGTGCAATCACTTGTACTGCAAAGTAGATTTACTAGTGAGACTTCTAGAATCTAGAAAGATTTATACCAAATCGTAAATCTTCTAAACTAACTGGAGAATTCAACTCTATTTTTATATTATTTGTAGATAATATTTCTCCAACAATATATTGTTCTCTTTATTTTAGTGCAGTCCTAATAGAGCCAAATGATCATCTATGTGAATATTACTTGGGTTTGCAACTAGCACTGACAGGCCACATAAGTGATGCATTGCAGCATGTGAGAACTGCTTTGGCTTTAAGGTCTGAAAGTTCCTCAACACTACATTTACTCACTCTCTTATTATCTGCTAGTAGACAGCATGCTGAAGCTTTAGAGGTGGTAGAAGCTGCTCTTGAAGAGTATCCAGACTGTTTAAATTTAATGTATGTGAAAGCACATTTAGAACTTCATGAAGATGATGGAGAGGTAAGAAACATCATTTTACGATACACTCTTGTTTCAATCAACTGTATTTCAGAAAGCACTTATAACTGCAAAGCAGATGCTTGAACTGTGGAAAAACTTGTACGAAGGACAGACAATATCAGATGTACCCGAATGTGACCGTAAGAGCGACACCCGTTCTGTCTTCCAACTTTATACTTTTGAAATGTCTGACAAAGATTCTAGTAAGTCTCAAATGTATTATAGAACTATATTTTAAAAGTTTTCAGTATCAACTCTTGTGAAGTCTTCTTACCTTAAAAATATTTCTTAATAGATCTTTTTATTGAAAATTTGTTGGGGTAATTATATTATTAAATTTTTTCCCCTTAGGCTCCCTTCAAGCACATAGTGTAGCAGCTTCTAGAGTTGAGCATGCTCTTAGTGAAGTTGCCAGTTCCATGAGTAGTTTTAGCCCTCGACCTGGGCCCCAGCGTGCTTGGTTATTACAAATGGAGGTGTGGTTACTTTTAGCTGAGATTTATTTGGCACTTGATCAGCCAGCTGATGTTCAACAATGTATACAAGAGTCCACACAAATTTTTGCTTTATCTCATCATATTATGCATATGGTATGTTATACTTTGAAATCACAAAAATATTACTCTAAAATTTATTTCTCCAAGATTCAATTGAATTCACTTAAAAGAATAAAGGTTACAGTCTCAAATCTTCTAAAAGTAATGTTGAAGTATTGATTTATAGAGAGGGCTGCTACATATGCATAAACAAGAGTGGGCAGAATCCAAACTATGCTTCCAAAATGCTGTAGCCATAAACCCACAGCATGTTAAATCGCTGCAACAACTGGGATTAGTTTATCATTATATGGGTTCTCAAGGGTTAGCAGAATCAACTCTCAGGGAAGCTGCTAAAGTAGATCCTAGTAATCATATTACATGGTAAGTAACATTTCAATTTCTCTACCATTATATGTAATGTTTGTATCCTTGTTGAAATCTGCTGACTAGCAACATTTAGCAAGAGCAACATATTAATCAAATAGTTTTGTAAAGTTTGTTATATATACTTTAATAATTATTTTAATAATCTTCCTGCAGGTACAACCTTGGTAAAGTATTAGAATCTTTAGGAGAGTACGAAACAGCAAGTAGCTGTATGTCTACAGCGCTAAATGTTGAAACAAATAGTCCGATTCTTCCATTTACATCTGTTCCTTTATGTTTTGAATAAGTAAAAAGTTGTTAATCAGATTTATATAGTGCATTTAAAAATATAACCGTGTTACATTAAATTTTCAAAATGTTTATTAGAATTACATTGACGTTTCCGTTTAGTCAGGCATAAATGTATTATCATATTTACCTTCTGAGCTGTAGAGTATTTGCTAATGGTAAGAGAAAAACTATTAAAGTATTGTAGGTAATTTGTAATTATAAGCAATTCTTACATCTTCCAAAATATGATCTCTGGAATAGTTGGTGAAAAAAAATGTATACAAGATATTTTTAAATTAATCTAAATTTCTTGTAACTATCTAAAACTACTTTCAAAATGTGCTACTCGCATACTATTATTACGAAGATTTTCAATAATTTAAAAAATGTGCTCAATAAATCAAGCATCAAATTGTTTACATTATTACATTCATCTAGCTTTCTAACTAACAGGTTAAATTTAACACATTTTTCAATTCATTTTGTTAGGTAATGGTAGCAACGTACTAACGGGGTTCTAGTCATTGGATTAATGTGTCCAGTAAAATTTAAACTTTTTTTTTAGTTTAGTCATGTTAAGCAAATTATGTTTTATATTAACATTCATGGTAAAACGTTTCATTTACTGATGTGCAAAAGGGTTATTTTGTATACCTACTTAAAAAATACATTAAAGAAACTAACTTTAACAAGAAGTTAGTAAAAATAAATATTTAAGTGTGACTGTGGACACTATAGCGTGATAGTAACTCTGTCCTTACACAAACGATACATACATAAAAATATATGTAATATTCAAAATTTGACTATTTAACTGCTTTGCAAAATTTAACAGTGTTGGTACCTTTAAAATATCCTTAAAATAAAAAGAGTAGTCATTTTAGCTCATTCATACCTGAAATTAACAATAATGTAATGGTATTTTAAGAACATAAAAAAAGCAAGTGTAATTAAAAGGAGTAGCATTTGGTACTTCATATAAAATAATTGTATTAAAGGATCTCAGACAATTCACAATATATAATTTTTTTGTTTATCACAGGCGCATGTGCTTATTTATGAATTAAATAGTAACGCAGCATATAAAAACCAAGTAAAAATTAATTAAAACAAAGCAATTTTACAAAAACATGTAAACTACTCAAAATGAAAATGGAGCCACCTCTTCATAAGCTTATATTTCACGTAGTTTGAAATATAACGAACATTTTATTTTACGATGACAATGTGTACATATCAGCCTTGTCGGTGTATAAATTACTTAAATATGGCGAATGGATTATGGAGAGGAAAAAATTCATTTCAATAAGTCGATTAAATAATTTTAGTTTTTTAACATTTTTAAATAAGACATTATCTTAAAACTATCCTTAATAGTAAGTGTGTCCTCCTCTGGCTCTGATAACTTCAGCGCAACGACGAGGCATACTCTCGATCAAGTTTCTAATCATCTCCTGGGCCAGTTGTTCCCATTCTTGAATAAGAATGTCTTGAAGTTGTTGGATGGTTTCTATAGGCTGCCGTTCCAATAATCTTCGTCCCAATGTATCCCATAGGTGTTCGATGGGATTGAGATCTGGGCTGTGAGCTGGCCATTCCATTACTTCAATATTATGATCATTTAAAAAAGTTGTCACTATCCTAGCCACGTGTGGCCTGGCATTATCTTGCTATAGAATAAAATCTGCTCCCATATTATCCGCAAAAGGAATTATGTGTGGTTCTAAAATCTCCCTTAAGTAACGTAATGCAGTTAGGGAACCGTTTTCAATTACGACAAGATCGGTGCGCCCAGTTAAACATATGCCAGCCCATACTATAATAGACCCTCCGCCAAAACGAACAGTTTCTTGTACAGCTGAGTCCAAATACCTCTCGTTGGCTCGTCGCCATACCCGAACACGTCCATCGTTGTCGTGTAAACAGAATCTTGACTCATCTGTAAACAACACATTACTCCATTGTGGTACTGTCCAATGACGATGTACTTCGGCAAAAATTCTTCGAGCTCTGCGATGTGCTACTGTTAAACGAGGTACTTTAGCCGGTCTTCTAGCACGCAACTGACATTGATGAAGTCTATTACGAACTGTTTGATCAGAAATTCTGGTCCCTGTTGTTGCTACTAACTGATTTTGAAGCGCTCCTGCGGTATTAGTTCATTCCCTAATCGCCCACAGCCGTAATAAGCGATCTTCTCGAGCTGTTGTGGCCATTTGACGTTGAGGATAGAGCCTTCTTCTGACAATGCCATAAATTAAATGGCGATTCCATGCTCTATTTATAGCGGCGCGACTCACATTCATAATTTCTGCTACGCGTCTTCTGGAATAACCTTCCTCAATTAACGTTACGGCTCTAGCAATTTTAATTTCATTTCGGTATACTCTACGACGTATTCTTCTACCTAACACATCGATATTCATGTTTGCACTGTAAAATTTACACTTTCGGATGATAAAACTCGCTCCACTTTAATATGCTCTGATAATGAATTGTTGAGGTTTACATGGTGACAAGTATTCTGAGCA
>JABXWE010104873.1:0-21883 GCA_014611495.1 Limonius californicus | reverse complement strand
GAATCTTGACTCATCTGTAAACAACACATTACTCCATTGTGGTACTGTCCAATGACGATGTACTTCGGCAAAAATTCGTCGAGCTCTGCGATGTGCTACTGTTAAACGAGGTACTTTAGCCGGTCTTCTAGCACGCAACTGACATTGATGAAGTCTATTACGAACTGTTTTATCAGAAATTCTATTCCCTGTTGTTGCTATTAACTGATTTTGAAGCGCTCGTGCGGTATTGGTTCGTTCCCTAATCGCCCACAGCCGTAATAAGCGATCTTCTCGAGCTGTTGTGGCCCTTTGACGTTGAGGATAGGGCCTTCTTCTGACAATGCCATAAATTAAATGCCGATTCCATGCTCTATTTATAGCGGCGCGACTCACATTCATAATTTCTGCTACGCGTCTTCTGGAATAACCTTCCTCAATTAACGTTACGGCCCTAGCAATTTCAGTTTCATTTAGGTATACTCTACGACGTATTCTTCTACCTAACACATCGATATTCATGTTTGCACTGTAAAGTTTACACTTTCGGATGATAAAACACGCTCCACTTTAATATGCTCTGATAATGAATTGTTGAGGTTTACATGGTGACAAGTATTCTGAGCAGAATAACAAAACAAAAGCAGAAATTTTGTTTACACCGGCAAGGCTGATGTGTACACATTGTCATCGTAAAATCAAATTTTCATTAAAATTCAAACTACGTGAAATATACGCCTATGAAGTGGTGGCTCCATTTTCATTTTGAGTAGTTTATATGAACAAAGAGAAAACTAAAGTAATGACCAACACAGAAGACATCCTACAAATCAAAATAAACAACATAACACTAGAAAAAGTATCGGAATATGTATAACTAGGACACACAAAACCAAACAAACAAAACCAAACGACAGAGATTACAAGAAGGATGAAGCTAGAATGGGCCGCATTCTGCAAACTAAGCTATGTGCTCAGAAACAAAACCATACCCCAACATCGGAGAACAGAGGTACTCAACGAGTGCATTCTACCGGTCCTCACCTACGGCGCTCAAACCTGGATCCTGACCCAGAAGAACATGGATAAGATAGCGAAAACCCAACGAGCAATGGAAAGACAAATGCTGCACATCTCACTAAGGGAGCGAAAAACCAACACATGGGTCAGATCAAAACCAAAAGTAACAGACATAAGAAAACACAAGACAACACTAAAATGGGTTCTTGTTGGCCACGTGCTGCACCAAGATCTCTGTTCTTGTCGGCCAAGTGCTGCATCACCATCTCTGTTCTTGTCGGCCAAGTGCTGCATCAACATCTCTGTTCTTGTCGGCCAAGTGCTGCACCAAAGTCTCTGTTCTTGTCGGCCAAGTGCTGCATCAACATCTCTGTTCTTGGCGGCCAAGTGCTGCACCAGAATCTCTGTTCTTGTCGGCCAAGTGCTGCACCAAGATCTCTATTGTTGTCGGCCAAGTGCTGCAACAAGGTCTCTGTTCTTGTCGGCCAAATGCTACAAGAAGATCTCTGTTCTTGTTGCCTATGCGACGCAACTCTACCTTTTCGTTCATGCTGTCTACTTTCTTCTTTCTGACGCCATTTTGTTCTAGCATGCCGCTCGAGGACGATCGGCGAGTCAGGATGGCCGAGTGTGGACGTACCATCGACTACGGAGCAGATGGTTGTCTAGGAGGAGCACGCAGCCCGCTGGACCATTCGCGCACGGCGCATCGTTCGATGATTACATGTATTCGCGGAGTTCTAATAAAGCCTTTGTTACTGTGAATAGACATATTATTCCCTTTCTTCCCCATACAACTACAATTGTTGGGTAAAAGAGAGTGCGGAAGACCACAGCAAAGATGGTCGGACGACATCAAAAGAACAGGAGGTCTAACATGGAGAAGATGAGCAGTAAACGGAGAAGATTGGAAGCGACTAGAGGAGGCCTATACCCATAAATGGGTAGAAGAAGGTTGAGAAGTAGAAGAATAAGTAGAATATGCGCTAAAACAAATCAAATCTGAAAGAACTACAGGACCGCATAAAATGCACATAGAAATTCTTAAACTAATTGAATATGGTCAACTGGACATTCTAACGAAACTGTTTAATCAGATATACATGACAGGCGAAATTCCACAAGATTGGTTAAAATCAACCATCATCCCTTCGCCTAAAAAAGCGAACACCAAGTCGTACAACGAACACCGATTAGTCAGCTTCATGAGCCAAGCCCTGAAAGTACTTTTCAAAATACTACAGAATAAAATATACCGAAGATGCAAAGAAATAATGACTAACGCCCAATTTGGCTTTAGGAACGTAGTGGGCACAAGAGAGGCATTATTTTGCATACAGGTTCTAACACAGAAATGTGATGACCAGAGAAAGGATTTGTATATGTGCTATATTGATTATCAGAAGGCGTTCGGTATAGTAAGACACAAGAACCTAACAGAGCTATTAATAAGATTGAGGTAGATCAGAGAGATATCGATTTCATTAAGAACCTTTACTGGAATCAAACAGCCGCAGTCAAGACGAAAGATCTCATAACAGAAGAAATAGACGTCAAAAAGGGGTAAGACAGGGATGTATTCTGTCCTCGATGTTGTTTAATGTTTATTCCGATTTTATCATTCAGGAAGCGTTATATGACATGGAGGAGGGCATTAATGTTGATGGTGAAATAATAAACAATATAAGATATGCAGACGACACAGTCATACTAGCAGACAAAGCTGAAGATCTACAAAGGCTATTGACAAGGTTAACGCTAAAAGCGAGGAAATGAGATTGCCGATAAATCTAAGTAAAACAAAAATAATGCTTATATCAAAACATCGCGACGTAGTAGCAGACATTAGAATAAACGGAAGACAAATAGAGCAAGTACAAATATACAAATACCTCGGATGTTAGCTGAATGCAAACCTAAACCCTGATACAGAAATTTTGACTAGAATAGAAATTGCTAGAAACTGGTTTCTACGAATGACAACCATACCATACCAGATACGATGGCGCATGACGAAATGCTACGTATGGTCGCTATTGCTTTATAGAGTGGAGTCCCGGACATTTAAAGAAAATACGATAAACAAATTAGAGGTTTTTGAAATGTGACTATATAGGAGGTTACTGAAAATCTCTTGGACAATACATACAGCAACATAGAGGTACTAAGAAGAATGGGAAAACATAGAGAGCAGATTAGAGTCATCACAAGAAGAGAAGTAGCATATCTGCAGGTAATAATAACAGGAAAAATGGAAGGACGACACGGAAGAGGAAGAAAGGAAATGTCATGATTGAGGAACATGGACCGGAATGGATATAAACACGCTATTCAGAGCTGCGGCGAGTAAAGCAATATATGCCCATGTGATCGCCAACCTCTGATACTAAGAGACGGCACTCTAAGAAGAGAATTTGGAATATATGCATGCACATATGCACGTAGAAAATCGAAAATATGCACTTTGAACTATAGTCGTTTAAAGCAAAGTAAGATTCGGATAGATACAAAAACTGATACAATAAAAATAACTAATATAATATAACTGACAAAAGAGGATTTGTATTTGCTAGTAAAAGATTAGCATGGTTCCCCGAAAGCGCTTAATCTTAAAGCATACGAATATTCAACTGGAAATGGAAATGTATTTTTCATGCTGTTGTGTTAAAAATAATTACATTGCATGGTGCCTGAAACTAAAATTTTTAGAAACCCTCAATACATGCATTTATTGTGTAAAATGGCAGAAATATGCATATGCATAATTTACCCTTTGTCTATTTATAACTGCAGAATATTTGCGTGGTTAACACGTACAGTTGAGTCAAACTGCAACCGGCTTGAATCACCATCTTGCATTCACAAATTCGAAGGGCGCTTCAAAAATTGCAGTTTAGAAGTGTCCATTAAAGGTTGCACTTCGCCCAAGGATATGAAAGCTACTTCTAACAATTTGTATGAATCTTAATCAGCATTAAATGCAACTTTCGCTGTATTTTCAACAGTCCTTGCAAGACAAAACTGAAATCTTAGAACTTTAGAGTTGATATTTATACAAGGTGATTCTAAATACGTACGAAAATTTATTTAATATTTAATCCCTAGATCAACTAGTACTTTTTTCATTTTCGGCACGGTTACGGAGATATGACGTTTCAAAGTGATTTTACAACACATTCAGTAAATTATAAATAACTTTTTTGTTTCTTATCCAACATTAATAAACCGCGTTGTTTTGAAAAGCTAACAGTCCAAGCTTAATTTGCAGTCATGAAAAACGTACAGTTTTGTAAATTAGGATATATCTTGCAAATGAAATCATTAACCTGGGTTTTTTACAGCTTTTAAACTTGTATTCTGGTTTCAACAAAAAAGGTCTTTTTTTCGAAAATTTAGTATTCTGAAAGTTATTCAACAAATTTTCGAATATAAATAACAATTTAAATACATACAGCTAATTTACAAATGTTTACATCACTTCTGGGTCAGATTTCATCCACTTTTCACATACAACTATACATTATTCTTAACTGGAAATTAAGTTCGGACTGTTACATGTCTAAAACAACGAAGGTTATTAAAAATAGACAAGAAACAAAACAGTTACTTACATTTTTGTGATTAAATAAAACACTTTGAAACGGAACATCTACGTAACGGTGTCATTTTCTTACCTTGTTTTATTCAATTATTTTAATATTTTAAGGTATTTTTTCCTTTAACAGGATTGTTAACCGAAAGTCAAGTGTTCAACGAAGTGAAAAACATTAAAAGGAGCATATAAGGGAATGAAAATACAAAATGCGGAATTGCAAAAGAACAGGCTTGAAAACAGAAAGAGAAAGGAGAGGATTCGTATCACATAGAACCAAGCTAAATACCAAAAAAATAACAAAACTTGAAAAGGGAGGAAAGGAAAAATCAGAAAAGGCAAAATCTTTTCAATAAACTAGAGAGAGAGAAAGAGAGAGAGAGCTGTATGTATGCTATATACGCCTGTATATAACTTTTTACTAGCAAGAATTTCTGCAATAATCTTGCAGTAGAAGAAGAAATTATTTAAAAGTTTTTAAATTTTATTGGATCTACGATTTACTACACTTAATTAGGTTTTCAAGAAAAATATGAAACTTCTCTTATTTAAACAGAAGATGTTGTATGTGGTGGTAAGAGGAAATACATTAAATCCTGTTTATGTGGGTAGAATGCGCACCAAAATTGAACAAGATAATTAAAAAAACAGATTCACAAGAGTGGGCAATAATTAATTTTAGTTTGTAACTGTAAACAACTAAAATATTACAGAGACAAGTACTTAATTTCACAATGTGCTGTATCAAAATGTAATTTAGTTAAAGACTCCCTTATTGGTGGAAATTAGCAGCGCGAATAGGGAAAAAGTAGTTACTGTGTGCAAAACCAACGAACACCTCACCTAACATCTTATACAGGGTGTCTCAAAATTGACCCCGTGTTTTGGTATTTGATTCAAGGGGCTAAAATAAATCGAAATTTAAGAGTGAAAATGTTTCTGATAGTTATTTTCGTTATCGAATTATTGACAAAAAACTCTAGTTTAACATTTAAATTAAACTTTTTAAGAAGAAATAATATTAGCAAAAAACTATTGCCCACATCTGTTGTCACAAAATATGTTCAAATGGTTGCCTCCTACTTTAAGACAAACATTTATACGATTCATTATGCAAGCACAAACCCTCTGTAAAAATAATAGTACTTATCACATGATAATGACGAATTTACACGAAAGATCATTTTAGCAGCTGGCGAGTCTATTTTGAGTTATAAGGGGTGCAGTCTTCTTGTTCATTGCTGATCGTTGTTTGCTGTTGTTGTGTTTCACATTTCGCTATTTTTACTCACCTGCGTCAAAAAAATTGTCTTTTTTTTCAGAACTAAACTGCAGCAATTATCGTTTAATTTCTGTGTCTAACCAAAGATTAGCTGATAGAGTTACTGATCTCGGTTCAAGTATGTATAATGTTAGTCGAGGTTATTTGAATTTTTTTTGATTAATTAATAAATATAATAAATATGGATCAACTTTAAGAACTAGGTGGCTGCAAGAAATACAACGTGCAAAATATAAGACGTACAGGCACTGACAATTTAACAGTTTGAATCTATTACGGCAGCAGTGGTCTGCGATATGTGACCATTTTGACAAAACTGTCACGAAGTACCTAGAACCGGAAGAGGTTTTAGATAACACTTTAGACAATTTACAATTTACATTTAATACTGGTGGCTCAGACGACAGTAGTGAAAGTAATGTAGAATCTTTACCTGATTCAGAAGATGAGTAATAATATACATTTTAGTGTTTTAGCTAAGTTAAAATAGGCAATTTCCTCTATGTATATGCACAGCCAATACTTTCAAACAATCCCTATAATTATCTTGACTTTGCTTTTTGTCTAAATAAATGATTAAAATCAATGTTGTTATTGTATGTATTAATTTTAAAACTGCAAATACATTACATATTTTTTTAAGATAACGTTATTGTTTTTATTTCATGTGTTTTAATAAATAAAAACAATACTGATATTTATTATGGGTATTATACATTTTCTTAAAATAATTTTGAAATATTTTATCTATATTTTTCTTTATTACACAATTATTTTCCTCTGAAAATAACGCTAGTTCCGCCACTGGTTTTTCCTGACGCGTATTCTGGTGACGTCACGCGGCCACGTTACAGGCCCTTCTATAATTATTTCTACTCAACCATATATTGATTTACTGACGCCACAGCAACGTGAATACGAGCAATGACATCTTCAGGGTTCACAATAGGGAAAGGTAAAGGTTTACTTTCAATAGCTCCAGGATTCAAATCCGGTGATCTAGAAGACCATAGTAGATAGGCACAGTCAATTTTGATACACCCTGTACACTTCTCTCTGCATATTGCAGATTAACTGCTACAAATTAAAATTACTAATAAGGCTACTCATGCGAAACTATTACTTAAAATGTGTTGCCCAATTGTAGTGCAAATTCCTGATGAACAGGATGAACAGAATTTAATATAGAGCCCTTTATCGACACATATCATTTAAAAAGCAGTTACCATTTTTCCGAAAACCAATAAATTATAAAAATAATTAATTACACGTAATGATATATCAAACAATACCGGAAACAATTTCTAATGATTTTTCACTAATATAGTTAATCTGTGCTGGCAAATAGAAAGTCACCCACCCTGCTGATCAAAAATATACAAAAATTGTTCAGAAAGACACGTCTAAAAACCAACTAAGTAAAGGAATGTCCTAAAACTTCATACCTTGTTCATGTGGACTTCCTAAAAAGCGAGCCAAATGGAGTTACTCACCTGAAAGAAATAAAAAGTTTATCAATCAATAAAGCGTACGCAGAAACTGGAATAAAATGTAAAAACAATATTCGATCCATATATTTTGTTTGATCCACATCCAGGCTTTATTTGAGTGTTCGTCAGTGTCCTTTGAACTGAATAAAAAGAAAATAAACAAGTAGTTTCGCTACGTTTATGTAACAATAAACACATTCTAAATAATGCGATATAAGGAGAACATGTTGGCATTCGATACATCATTTAAGGACAAAGACCGTGACAGGACACTTTTGTGTCCCTAAATCGGTAATTCATTGCCATAAGGCCGCAAAAGTCCATTCAAATAGCTACAAATCAATCGATCACCAATGCCTAGCACCGACGAAGCACAGCTGCTTTTCAGTTATGTATTTACCAACTGTCGCACACATACAGCAAATTAACTTTCCAGCGTTATAAGTTCGCTAAACTAACAGTAAATATTGGGTATATCTAGCGAACAAGTTAGTATTACATTTGCAAGCCAAATCACCTCTTGCAATTGTATGTTAAAATTTACTTGGGATAGTAACAGCTGATTGTGGTTTATATACATACTTCATATTTACTGTGTCCGCAAGCTATATCCTTGTAGTCGACTACAAAGTATGAATTGTTTTACTTTAGTATGAATATGCATTGCGTACGACAGGCGTCTTTACTTTTGGTATTATCCTGGGAGAATGCTGCATTAAATAAAAACGACAATCAACTTCATGATTTCTATTACAGGTTTGATTGTGTGATATCAATTATGTTACTGGAATAATTAATATCACACTTTTCTAAACTCGACGTCCAGGGTGATTACGATGAAGGTGGAAAAACGAAATATCAATGTCTCAAACAAAATATAAAAGAAAATTTATTTCTCTCTAGGTTTCATCCCGATTTCAAAAATAAACACGCTCTGTTGGAAGACATTGGACAACCACTCCGGTGTATGTTGTGTTGCCTACACTCGTTAAAACCTCTTTTACCTAAGAGGTTCTAATGCTACACCTCTGGCGTAGAAATGTATATACTTCAGGAGGCCCCGTTAAGCTGTATATACTTGCTGATGTCTGCAAGGCAATAAGCGAACGAGAATCAACGTCTTGTGGGGCACTGTACATAATTATGGGAGATGATACAATATACACAAGCAAATGTGACATTTTCAGCTTTTATTACGATTTGTTCCCCGAAAGCGATCTTTCAAATTAACCTCTGACATTATATTCATAAATCATGTTAAGCGATTAAGTCATGGAACCTGGAAGTTAATAGTGTAACACCCTAACTACTAAATCATTCAGCTAGTTGAACCACCCCCTTGCCTAACCTTCTTAATTAACTATAGTTATGTAATAGTTTTTTGAAATGGAAAATAGCAAACACTTTCTTTTCCTACTCTATAGATAAAAATTATACAATGATTTTGAAATTATTTTGAACTTTTTGGCGGTAGTTATGTAATAATTGTTTGGAATGGAAAATAACAAACACTTTCTTTTCACACTCTGTAGATAAAAACTTGAAAACGATGTTTTAATGATTTTAAACCTCTGGTCGGTTGTTATGTAATAGTGTTTTTGGAATTGAAAATAACAAACACTTTGTTTTCACACTCTGTAGCTAAAAAATTTAAAACGATGGATTAATTATTTGGAACCTCTGGTCAGTAGTTAAGTAATAGTGTTTTTGGAACAAAAGAAATAATTATAATAATAAACACCTCTTTTCACACTTTGTAACTAAAAAATTTAAAACGATGGATTAATTGTTTTGAACCTCTGGTCGGTAGCTATAAAATGGTTCTTTTGAATGAAAAATTGCAAACACTTTCTTTTCACACTCTGTATATAAAAATTTGAAAACGATATGTTAATAATTTTAAACCTCTGGTCGGTAGTTATGTAATAGTGTTTTTATAACAAACACTTTCGTTTCACACTCTATATATAAAAATTTTAAAACGATGTGTTAATTATCTTGAATCTTTTAGTAGGTAGTTATGTAATAGTGTTTTTGAATGGGAAATAACAAACACTTCCTTTTCACACTCTGTATATTAATATTCTAAATAGATTTTATAATTATTTTAAGCAATAACTTTATTTCAATTTTGTTTCAATCTAGTTTTTCATTGATGATTATAATGCTAACCTGATCACTAGTAGAGCTCCATTAAAATATTCATTCATATACAATTTGAGTTTTGTATTTAGTCTAATATCGACAGTTAATTGAACCGAATACTTTTCATTGCTACGGTAAATCCAAACATGTAATTTTCAATAAAACATACGTTACACCCACGTGCTCACGCATTGCAACTGCTTATTTTTCATTGTGGCGGTTCAATCATTTCCACTATTTCATTATTTTCCGCTTGCCGGAAATGTAATCGGTTTTATTTTATTAAAACGTATTCATAGCAGTAGGCATGAAAGCTGCATGAATCTCATCATCGTAGAAATTGATTTGATATTAGCCGCAATAATAATTGAAATTTAATTTTACTCCTCCATACTATATTCGTACACAATAGCAGATTCTGATAAATATAGAGGTTTACTCATAATTTACTAGTAATTAATATTTAGAAAAATACGGATCCCAAAGAGGCAAATATGTTATTTCACTATTATTAAGCCATATCGTACCTAATACACACGGCCCTAAGTACATTACATTACAGATAATACCGTCAACGAGGGCATACAGATTAACGTGAGCTCTCAATCATGGAAATGCAATATACTTCACCTACAGAAAAGGTTTATAGTAAAATATCTGGAGTATTTAAAACTTTAACCTGCTAACCCCCAAAGAGAGTTCTACAAATATAGGCAACACAACTAACACCTGAATACGTTGGTAGCTGCTACAATGCTTTCCAATAGAGCAAAATGATTTGAAAAATATAGTGTCTGAACAGAATATTTTTTAAACCCATAAATAATTCTGCACAAACTTTGCGGTATTTAAAACTGCGTATCCATTAAATTTCAAAGATGTACAATGTTTTTTCAGAATAAAACGCCATGAGCATAGCATACATCCTAAATTTACGAATCAATAACAAACGCACCTCTCTATGAGGATTTTAATGAAATTTTGAAAACTAAACTTTAGAATGGATTAAGATATTCTTGAAAATTAAAATTTCAGTTGCTTTTACCACAAATACAATTAACAGATCAACATCCGTTTTTAAGGATTTTCCAACTGTACAAGAACATTAGAATATCGAAAATAACAAAAAATCAATCTTCAAAGCCTTCGTAAAACTCAAATTTTAAAGCTATCTACAGCTTCTCTTTATTATCCTTATCTCGCTATGTAACACGCACTTGCTTCCACTTTAAATATATACCTTCGCTGAACTGCCAAATCAATCTTGCACAGTTTTGGGCTCGCGGTTACAAATTGCTATTTAAAAATTGTCTGAGGAAGTACTTTTTTAAATCTTAAACATCTATTATATTCCATTATATCCATTATATCCATTTTTTCTTCTTGGAATGCTTTGTCTTTCTATAGCGACCTTCTCCCATACGCTTGTGTACCGCGTTTAAAGTGCCACAAACATAGAGGATCTACAGCTTAACGTGGGCTCCGAACCACGGAAGGTGTAAACATTCTACTCCAGAGAGAGAATTAGCAATTAGAATACATGGCAGGTTTACCATTACCTTGCGAAGGAGAACTGCCGTTAAATATCTGATATTCCAGCACTGGAAAATGTTCCACAGACCTTGAGCGTAAAAGTCTTAACGCGCTGATCTCTAGCCCACGACCACCTAATTACTGTTTCATACACGGGTATTTGAGTAATTTGTTTTAAAAACAAAAATGGGTATATTATAATAAATTGGAGGTCTGATTAAATGGGTTAAGGGACATGTGAAAGGTTCAACCTTAATGTTCCTCCCACCCTGTGCAACACGGAACATTATTTATATGCAAACAATAATATATAAAAGTGTACCAACTGCTATTTGTTTCATAGTGAATTTCCTTACTTCCTAAACTGCAACGGAAAAAAGTATAGTATTAAAACAATACATTCAAGGTTTTCCAGCTTAGGTAAAAACATACAATTCGTAGATCCGCCAGTGGTTGTCATTGACGTATACGAGATATTTGTAAAGCCCAGGAAAAACAAATTTCTATACAGGATGTATCAGAAATAGGTACAAATATTAAATCTGATGGTAGATTATAATATACACAAACTAGAAAAAACATTTCTTTGGCAATGGGACCCTTAAGATATGAGAAAATAATAATTGCAAATTTGACCCAACATTGTTTGAGTACCGCAGGATAATAACAAAAATTCACAGACATGTAATGCAAAGGAGAATAAGATAGAAGTGCAAAACAATTCTTATCACCTGCCACAAACCAATACTATTAGGTAGGTCAGTAATTTCTATTGAGTCTGTTGTTGCTATCACAAGCCAGGCAAATTTTTACGTGTTTGCCACTTTGGATTTACTTTACAATTAGGTAATAACCTTCTACAGCGGAAATGCATTTTCTATGTATCATCAGCAGTTCTCAAACAAAATTTTATTTCATTTTTTAATTCAAAAAAATAAACTTAACGATTTTTGAAAAATGAATAGTACCATCGAATTCTACTTGAGCCAATTTATTACTGGATAATTATTTAAAAATTAATTATTTGTACCTATTTCTGATACACCCTGTATAAATAATATTAAAACAGATTACGAACAATTATACAACTTTCAATTGAAGTCGGCTCTGTTACTCCTTTAAGCTTGATAACCTACAATGACTAATCATAAAGATAAAAGCATTTAAAAATCTTAATTACAAGGAGGATTTAATAATATAAACGGCCTCGTAATCTTCAGAACACATGTTAACTGCTACAAATTTCTACAAATCTACTTACACTAATACTATCCAGAAAGCCGCAGCTTGTTCCACTTTTATAAATGGGTGTAGTAATAACAGTTTAACTCGACGTATTGTTAAAGTAACAAACAGATTAAAAATGTGGTTTTGCGTTAATAGAAGTGGCACTTCCTTAGCTTTACACTTGACTGAATTTTTATGTCTTCTTTGCTAAGCAGGTGTTGCATAGTTCTATTTCTGTGGCGCTTAAATTGAATTTCATTCTTTGAAAAGATAACAAACATGCAATAATTAAAACCAGATGTTTGAAAGATGTTTTGCGTTTTTAAATGATTTTAATAAAAACAAGATTAAATTAAACCAAACAAAAAAACAACAAAAAGTTCGAAGTTATTGTGGTATACTTTAAATATCATAACATACCTAGAATGTACTAGAAATGATATAAGAATAGTTTTTTGTTATACATAAGTCCATACATGTTATATACATATTCAACAGGTTCAACCAGAAAGTCATGCCAGTTAGAACGAAACAGGAATAAATATTAAACATTTTCTTTAGACCTTAAATTTTTTCTTTCCCTTGTTCGTACTTTGGTCGCTAAAGTTTTCGGTATTAAGAATTACACGGAAAGATACGTTTTGGACCTGTAGAAATGAGAAAATTGGTTTTTACAAAATGTTGGTCTTTGTGTGTAAAGTGACCTCAGAAACTACTAGTCCAAACCGTATGAAATATGGCTTAGCGAAGTATATTATTTTTTGGATGACTTCAGACCATTCGAAACCGGAAATAGATATTTTTTTGAATCACATTTAAAAATACAAATGTTTTAAACGTGAACTTCAAATACTTCTTCCTGAAACGTCCAGCTCTAAAACTAAGACCACCAAAAAGTTTGAAAATGTCCCTTTAACGCCGATTTATTCAAAAACCGACTAATTCAGAATTCATTTTTATATCTAAGCCTTGGGGTGATCTAGAAGATAATAAAGAGACTAATTAAAGATAGATAGAGACCAATAATAGAGCCGTAGATAGGATAATGCCAAGCAGGATTCACGAAGGGAAGAGGAACAACCGATTAAACATGTATGTTCGTAGAAGTACACAACCTCTTACGAGTACAAAGTTCTAGCAGACTATGATAAATGGAAACTATAAGTACTGTAAAGATTAAAAGAGAATCTTCACAAGACTTTGCCATTAGAACAGGACTTACGCAACAGGAGTATCAACACTGTTAATTAACACGGTACTAGAAAAAATTATCAGAGATAACCAGTTGAATAGAACGGGGCATATAATGTATAAAAGCCATCCAGTGATAGGTTATGCAGATAATATAGCTATAATAGCTGGAAATGAAAAACGGTTGAAAGAAACAATGAGAAGAAGGCTAGATACGCCATATAAAATGGGGTTACAATTAAACCAAAAGAAAAGCAAAGTGATCAGAATACGAGAAGCTCAAGGTATAAAGACAAAATCAGAAGTAGATACGCAACTGGTAAATTTGATGAAGTAGTTTGTTCACTATGGAGCTATTATATCAAGCAGAGGTAAAGAAGGAAAAGAGCAAAGCATACGGATTCACGGGAACGATATATCATCTAATAAGAGCGAAAAAGCTCTGAAAAACTACAAAGACAATAGTCTGCAAGGCAATACTGCGACCAACAGCACCATATGGCTGCAAAACATGAGTATTAAACAAAAATACACAAGAAACACCAAGAAGTAGGGAAAGAAAATGATTGGAAGAATAGTTGGTGAAACAAAACTGATGATATACAGGGAATTTTTCTTTTTATTATACATAGCCTATGTATACTTTTAAAAGAAACGCGTCAATTTCGCCTATTGTGTAGGCAACCAACTATACAGACAACTCAAGCATGTTGTGACCTCAGCAATCAAATTAATTCAATGCTAAAAAATAAAATTAATCATTATTTAGTGTCAAACAATTGTTAGAAAATTTAAATCAGAGGGATGCGTAATAAATTCCCGTAAAATAAAAACTGAAAGTAATCACGTTTTAACCGAAGAAATGAAATGAAATATTTTATGCTACGTTGAATAATAATAATTAAAAAAAGTTTGCCATCGCCGGGAATTGAACTCGGATCAACTGCTTGGAAGGCAGCTATGCTGACCATTACACTACTTTGACTGCTGATGCATGTGTTTTGTACAAAAGAAATATAATGTGCACGGACCTTACGGGAACATCATCCTGTCGATTTTTATTTAATAAATAAGTCATCATCTGCGTCCTATATACCTACAAGGTGAAATACTTATTTAATATAAACACTGCATTAACATAACCTTCATACTCAAATAATTCACAACTATAGTGACGTTTGTTTCTGATTTTTAGTTGTCGGTATAGTTGGTTGCATACACAATACGCGAAATTGACTGGTTTCTTTTAAAAGTATACATAGGCTATGTATACTAAAAAGAAAAATTCCCTGTATATATATATATATATATACAGGGTGTTTAAAAAGTACCTTCGGTTATTTTACCCACTTATAGATCTCATCAATACAAACAAAAAAGTTGTAATAATCATGGGTTCGAAAATCAGTAGTTTTCGAGATACATAGTTTTTTTAAGAAAATAAATATTGCTTGTTATTTCAACAAGTTCCCCACCCCTTGAAACAAATAGCCGTGTAAATAAAACATTTTAATTACAAATAATTTAAGTAGATGTTCTACATGTCCTCTTTCCATTTGTACACATCCATCACATCTCCGTAAAAATGAACGCCGCATTCTTTCAACGATTCCCGGATTCATGCGAACAGTCTGACAGGCATGTTCTATTCGTTCTTGCAATTCGTTTAAATTATTCACAGAGCTTGAATAAGCTAACGGCTTTAAATACCCCCAAATACAAGAGTCGAGCGGATTGAGATCAGAAGATCTAGGTGGCCACACAACTGGACACCCTCCCCTTTCCACCTGCCGTTGTAATTTTCCTTTAGGAAATTTCTGACCATGATTGAAAAATGTGCAACAGCCCCATGGTGCATCAACCACATATTCATTCTATGAATGAGGGGTACATCTTCTAAGAATAGTGGCAAGGTATTACGCAAAAAGTCAAGATACAAGCGGCCAGGCAAACGGTTCGGAAGAAAAAAAGGTCCTTTCATATGGTCTCCAATAACTAAGCCAAACCTTAATTGAATATACATATATAGGCACAAAGACTCTTAATAAGAATGAGAATAGGCAGAAAACCCTGAAAAATATTATCAACACAAATACAAGAATGAACAAGCAAGAGAGGAAGACCGTGGAAGAGATAGTTCAATACTGTTAAAAAAGCTTTTGGGGCATAGAAAAAGCAAAGGAATGATAAGGCGATGAGACAAACCAATGCATATAATCACTAGAATACGCAGATGAAACGGGAGCATGACAGTAAGAAAGTAATTCAACAATTTTTGCATATTTAGGATCACTCTGTATAAAATACCACTTACTTCTAGCCCATTTAATGACTGCTTGAAATCCGGCACTTTTGACACACCCTATTTATCTGAATTTGCAAATTTCGGTTGCTAATGTGCAAGAAAAGGCGCTTACAGTGCTTGATAATTTATTAAACACTAATTCACGACCGGAAGATCTTGTGCCTGATATTTGTTATCATAAGCATTCAAAATATACACTATCAGTTTACAGACTTGCTTTAATATTATTATTTTGGAACTATGAGCAGGGCATTTGTTAAAGTGACTGCTGTTAGTAATTTTTGCTGCTTATAAGAAACACCTCAACATTGCATCAGTGGTATTACCGAGGAAACGAAAACGACAGCGATTTTCAGAAAGCTAGCGAAAAATTTTTCTACGTTCATAAAACTCAAGCAGTACATCTGATAAGAGCCGCCAGTGTCATTAACCAACTAAAAGTAACTGAAAACTCAACTGAAAATGTTAATGACTTAAACAACTTAAATATATATGCAGAGGAAAACATTTCTAGTACGCGCACATTTCCGCAAAGTAATTCGCTTATTTCTAAGTATTAAACGTGATTCATTAAAAGCAACATTAGCAAACGACCTTAACTAGGTGCCCCTAAATGATAACATCCAAACAAAATGTCTAAGAATGGTTTTATTATTGATTAGCAGCACCAGCGAAAAGCATACATAAAATTCCTCAATTTTCAGTGTTTACTTTGTCGATTGGCTGTAGTCTTGCTCGAGAGTGATTGAACTTTACATATCTCTGAACTTGACCGTCTACTATTTGAATGGAATCGCTCAGGATAGTTCAAGTTAAGCGCTTTCCTGTATAATTGTATCATTTAATGCCAAATAAATTTATCATCATAGGATATCTCGTTTAAGTTCACTTAAAGCATGTTAGTCACCTTCATTTCAGAAAAGTCCATTGTTAAGCATGCCAACTAATAAATATGCTTTCATTCAATTGGATTTCGTTTTGGCTCACACCAATTTGCTATATTGTATACGTAATAGTATTGGAGTAGTGGAGGCGGCCGTGGGCTAGAAGTTAACGCGTTAGACTTCTACGCTGAAGATCCTGGGTTCAATTTCCTGTACCTGAACATCGGATTTTTAACAGCCGTTCTCCCTCGCAAGGCTATGGCAAACCTGCGATGTATTCTGCCTAGTAAATTTTTTCTGGAGTAGAAGTGTTTACACTTCCTGTAGTACAGAGCCCACGTTAAACTGTAGGTCCTCTATCTCTGTGGCACTCTAAATGCGCAACACAGGCATAGGAGAGAATATCGCTACGTCCCGTAAGAGATAAAGCACTCGAATAAGGGGAATAGTAGTCGGACGCGTATCACTAGTGTTACTGCCATTATTGCCAGTAAAGTAATATAAAAAAACAAATATAAGTGCATGTATAATAAAAGTTATTTAACTAGGGTGTCAAAACTTTAAGCCTTGCTGTTACGCAAGGTTTTTAAATGGCCAATATGAAATACGATGCAGGCTATAAAAATAGTTTACAGCAAGTTAACGACTTACAAGCAAATTTTAAGTATTTGAATTATTGCCAACATTACATACTATAATATTTACAATAAAATATCAGGGTTAAAGCACTGTGCCAAAACAAAACTAGATTTTCTTAGCGGAATGTAACCTGTATATGTCGTTGGCATTATTTATAACGTCTATATTTAATTGCAGGCCGTTGGATTTAATTTGTTTCTTTTGGCTTTTGATAAGTTAAGAATTTTTTTTATTTTTTAGAACACGATAAACGTCATACCCTTTTGCAATCATTTGCAGTACTAAGGCTAAGTGAATCAAAATAAGCTACAGTTAGTGTTTTGTATTGTCACGGCAGGTGACAATATATTCAAGACTGAAATACGATGAAAAAACTATCCAAAGAATCATTTAAACTGGTGATACAAAACTACAAAAAGTAGTGCAAAAATGCTGTAAAATCAACCTACGCTTAAAACGTATATCATATACGTGAACTTAATTTCTTGAATATTTTACCTT
The DNA here is from genome assembly GCA_014611495.1 of Limonius californicus. Taxonomy (NCBI): domain Eukaryota; kingdom Metazoa; phylum Arthropoda; class Insecta; order Coleoptera; family Elateridae; genus Limonius; species Limonius californicus. The sequence goes on along the minus strand of JABXWE010104873.1, from coordinate 4,095 downwards.
GTTGCAAACTAGAATTCTTTATGTTGGTAATGCATACAATGGCAAGATTTTCGTTCAATCGGAACAATATCAAGAAAATAACAAACTCTACACGCATTGTCTTTTACATTGACTGCAGTTCGCTTTCCAGCCGTCAGGTAGACAACCTTAAGGCCCAGGACGAATATAATAGTTGGTTGATGTAAAAAGATATATTTGATTATTGATTACCAGGTCGGTTTAGGATCCTATAAGACAAAATATCTTATTGATTTTGAGCAAAAATTTATGTTTTACACTTAAAAATGTTTAAAATCTGAAATACTGTCTACTGTAAAACTCAAATAGTACATACATATTAATTTTAGCATTCTGATTTCTTTTATAATAAGTCGCCCACTGTTAGTTGCTTTTGGTCTGTGAATCATAAATGTTTTGAACTACATTTATGGAATTAAACCTTTCGTGAAAATCAAAAATCAAATAGTTTCAATACCAGAAAATGTCAGAAAGTTAGGAATAAAAATAAAAATCTGTTGCAGCTTCGCCGGAAGCACAGAAATAAAGCAAATTAAAACATCTAACCTAGGAAAACTCCAAAAACATGTACCCTATTTGAATTACAATCGTTAAAAAAGTTTTTAGATAATGTTTTCTAGAAGTACATAAAATACGCTATTTTTTGCTCAATGTTTCCTGGATACACGATCCTTCTAAACGTAAAATATTGTATGGGAAACAATGCAAATCCATACATTTACTTCGTAAACGCTGGCAGATCCCGATCTGAGAGGCTGGATATATCGTTATACATCGTTGTACCCGAGCTGGTCGTATATGACCGTATTTTTCATACCTCTTCTGCTAAGGTAATCTAATTTTTTCTTCGTCATACGTGATTCTTATAAGCCAAAAACCAATTAACTATTGCGCAAATATTTGCTAATTAAACAAAGTGTAGCACACTAAACCCAAGCTCATATATGAAGATTTGAAGATACTAATACAGAATGTACGGGATTAAAATTTACTACAAACGCCTTCCGTGTCTTGTTTTAGTAGTCACTAGGTTAGGGTGTACAATGGTACTTGGAAAACCGCGACCTAGATCTTGCTCAAATTCGTAATTTCGTAAATTCCGCTTCCCTTGCATTAATGGATTACAAATACACGTTTGCTTACTACACTGACATGATTTCGATTCTTGGAAGGGTTGGTAGTAATTGTAATGCAGCAGCAAGACTGTGTGGTGAACGCTATCCAAATAGAAAACATCCAAACCACACAGTTATTAAACAAACGGACCAAAGACTACGGGAAATAGAGAGATAGAGAGAGAGAAAGTGTTGGTCTAAAAGCAGATGGTGGTGGTCGTTCATTTATGGCAAGACAGCCCAACAGTGAAGAAACTGTGTTAGATTTAATTTCTCTGATTGTACACATACCAAAGTCGACTGACTGTACACAGGATATCACGCGACAACAGCCTATATCATGGAATCATCGATCGAGATTGGCTTCGAAATCATTTTCCAGATCTGTGGATTGGTCGTGGGGGTGCTATAGTTTAGCCGCTACGGTCACCTTATTTAAAATCCTTAGATTTTTATTTAAGGGGTTATCTGTAGGATTTGGTATATCTCACACTAGTGAGCAACGCGGACGATTTAACAAACCGTATCAACCAAGCTGCAACCTTAAACGAACACATGCTGCAACGATTACAAAGTTCAATTACAGTGACATGTGCAGAATGCTATAATGTTGGTGGTTGTCATTTTGACAATTCCATTAATTTACAGAAAATTTTAAATTCTGATTTGTTTCTGTCTGTTATTTTAATCCTTCTTGTTCATACGTAAATTATGTCTAGGTACTGGAAAAGATTGACAACTACTGTGCATTAGGCCTATTTGGAATACTACATAAAGAAATGCGCCGGTAACTCTACCTCATGGTGGTGTGAAAATGAGTTGTTTAATAGCTGATTTGTGTTGTGAAAAGCTTCGACTGACCTAGGCAATAATAATTATGTAATAAATATTTTTTAATAGTTTTCCATAGTAACTGCAGAAATATTTTCCGTAGAGCATACAACATGCATATTATATATTTGTCAAGTTTCCACTTCTGTTCCTGCTTAGATATGATGCAACCAAGACGCATCCCTTGGGGAAATGCTACACTATTCCCTTTAATATTATTGAGACCCTTACACTTTCTTGATTCTTAATAATTTTACCAAATTAATTAATCTCACCAGTTTCGAAATACCAGAATCTAGGTAAAGCATTTTCTGGGTTTCAGCAGACTGTTAAACACCCAAAACTGAAACTCTGCGATTAGTAATTTTCAAATATATGTTCATATGGACCTTTTTTAATGTTATGATGCCCTGAATTCATACCCAAAGCGGTTGTTACATCCTGTATACCCAACAGTAAAATCTCATAATTAGCTAAAAATAATTAAAATATCCTTTTATTGATCGCATTCCCCTTAACACAATCTGCGACCCTCCAGTTTCTATTACCCTGGTAGCCTTCCCCCATCTAATTCAGTTAATTAGTAATAATGATGATAAAGTGAATTCTTAGGAAAGAATTAAATGTAAAAATACCATTCAATTACGCCAGTGTAAACCTTCGCAGAGGGAACTTTAAAAATTGCCATTACCACACTTGCTGACTCCCTTAAGTGTTAATCCATAATAAGATAACGCTTGAAATCGACCATGAGCTGTCATAATTTAAATCCTCAGTCTGGGATTGTGCAAGGAATCGCGAATGAGCGAATAAAATGGAACGCATCGTCGGTTGTAGATCATGGCTTTGCTATTCCCTTTTATCGCTGTTAGACCCAATATACTTGAATTTTCACGTGTGTGTCAGTGTAAAGTTCGCCTTTCCCTGTTTGTTGTATTTGTCCATCTCCCACCACTTAACATCCGTTTTCCGAACACGCTTGGGGTAAGAACTCACGTCCTGCTTTGTCAGTGAAATTCTCTTCTTTTATCTCCAGTTACGCACAGATATTTCCATTTGACAGCATGTCACATGAAACAAGTTCTACTTTCATTAGAGCCCGAGGAAGACTAGATCTGCATTTCATAAATCATAATCAAGAAATTAAGCGGTTGAAATTAAAAAAATAAATCATGTCACGTTTACAAAGAAAGATTAATTTTATGAAAGATATCAAAGGAAAGCCGAGGAAATTGTTCAGCTTTGTGAAAGATTGTAATTGTGCTACCAGTTTTACTGCTGTGTACAGATCATTCAGAATGCAAAGTGTAAACATGAACCCTATAATGAAAACACTGCTGTATTCATACAGACAGGAAAACAATGAACTGCCAATAAAAACAATAAACGGGTGGTTATGGAGTTGTTAGCAGGTACACATGTGATATAAAGCGTTTTTGTAAAAAGGTATTATTATATTTCAAAAGAGTTTCCTATTCATCCTTGTTTATTATCCAATACCACGTTTCCGCATTGGATAAAAACACGAGCACCCATTCGTAAAATCAACAAACGCGATCTGAATTTTTTTGTGTATCGGAACTAGCGAGACGAAAATTTTAGGGAAGCGTTTACCCGGAAGCGTTGGTGTTGAACTATCTCAAAATTCATATGAACGTATTCTCTTGCTTATAAAGCCCGCGCCAATGCGAATAGAAAGACAACAACCTAACCCGCTTTTATCTGCTATAGGAATAAGAAGCGCTGGAAGAAAATGAAAGCATGGTAGGCTTTGCTCTAAAAGACATTCCTCGAACGCCGAATCACAACGATTAAACCATGAAATTCCTATTCGGTGCAGTTTATAAATTTCCCTGCTCGATATCATATTAAATTGCATTTTTGGAGATCCTTATTTAGGAAATGTTCATAAAGTTACCAATCGGAATCCGATATATAAAAATTGACAAGAAAATGGACCCACTTTGTATTTTCTCTTTTAAGTTGTAACGTAACAGCTATTATCCGTAGAGAATTTTTCTGAACACTTTTAACGCAAATTTATTTCATTACAATATTTTTCCTGCTTCCCGGCATTGCCTACTATTCTCTCAATTATCATATATATTTTTTAATATTCTTCTTTGATGAC
>JABXWE010104871.1:0-24133 GCA_014611495.1 Limonius californicus | reverse complement strand
GTAGTTTCGGCACTCTTAAACAAATCTGGAATTCGTCACAAATAACACAAAACCTAAAATTACGTATATTTAATACAAACGTGAAATCGGTACTCTTATACGGTTCAGAGACATGGGCGCTAACTCGCGGTAATGTAAACAAAGTGCAAGTGTTTATTAATAAGTGTCTCAGAAAGATAATTAAAGCGAAATGGTCAGATTTTATAACAAATGAAGAACTGTGGCAGCGTACGAGGCAGGAGGAAATAGGAGTTCAAATCAAACGGCGGAAGTGGAGATGGATTGGACACATACTGAGGAGAGAAGATGGAAATATCGCAAAGACTGCACTGGTGTGGAATCCACAGGGGAGCCGTAGGAGAGGGAAGCCGACTACAACATAGAGAAAAATATCTTTTTACCATGTTTAATTAATCCATTAATCAGCGGAAATTGCATGCGAATAGTTTCAGCAAAGCGATTTAAACCATGCGCTAAATATGTGCTGTGGATTAAATTAGAATAAAATACTTTTAAATTAGTCCCTGCCTTTACCATATATGCTGCAGCATCTGTTAACATTAACAATATCTTTTCGTTAGGAACTGGATTAGGTAGGAAGAAATTTGTTAAACTCGCATGGACAAATCTTGCAATGGTGTTGCTGTTTGTTTTTTCGAGCTCTTTGGAAGAAATCAAGAAGGCTCTCGTTTGTATATCTTCATTAAGAATTCCAATCATCAGATTGGCAATATACCTCCCATAAACGTCTGTCCACACTAAACCAAATAAAATTAATGCCTACTGTATTTTTTATTTCACCCTTCACTTGGTAATACACAGAGTCCAAATAACATTTACGCAAAGTAGATTCTGATGGAATTTGCCTACCACAATATTTTTTCAAAAAGTTTTTAAACAGCTCGTTTTCCAATTTTCTTAAAGGAATGTTTGCAGAAATTCATGGCCCAGTCAAAGTGAAACGTGATTTGTTCTTCTTGTGTAGAAGTAGTACTCAGCGATTCAATAATTGTTTGCTGTTTATTTTCACGGGATCAGAATTTTTTAAATTGTTCTTTGTGAAAATTTGTTTGCATGTGTTGAATTATATTGTACTTTTTGGGACAGGCAATCTGTAATATGAAATGACAAATGAAATAAGTATTATTTATCAAAGGATAGTTGATAAACACCGTTTTTACACATGCAGTGCAAAACAGTTTATTGTATTCATATGTTATTTCGGGAAAATCCTTTATCCATTCTTCAACAGTAGGCTTAACTTTTGGCATTCTTGGTGTTATCCGAAACTGAGTCTCACAATTACGTTAATTACCTACACGCAACTTCGGCTACACTGCTTTACTAACCAATTTTTTTAAGTTACTGGAAAATTTGTCAACCCCTATTCAAGCATTTGAAACTTTCCCATTGAAAAGTAGGCAAGGTCACATTGTAGTAATTCCAAGAAATATTTGCAGTAAACAGTACCCCAAAAACAGTTAGGTACTTAACCCAATCAAATAGGAATTTTAAGCTTTAAACATGGGACAGTAATTTCTACCTGGGTATTACAACCTTTAGATGATGGGTACCTATTCAACACTTCCAAGAAATGTGTGATTGTGTGATTCAAGTTACCAAATAAAATACATAAATTCTAAAAAAAATATTGAGAATAATACGGCATATGAAGGCAGTAGGGAAAGATAGTGTAAAGAATCACTTGTGTTTTAAAAATTACGTTGGTGCGTCTACCGGAATGGAACAAGATATAATCGTGGAAGGATTTAATAAAAGTGTTGAAGATCATGGTTTGATGTATAAATATGTAATTGGAGACGGCGATTCAACTGTCTATGTGCGTATAATTGAGAGGGTAACCTACGGGCGTTCTGTTATAAAACTAGAATGCGCTAATCATATTCCAAGGTGTTATACCTCCCAGCTCCACAAAATCTCAGCAAATAAAGGGCATGATATCGAAACAAGAAGGATTTTGAAAACAGATATTCCTCGTCTAAGTACAGCAGTACGATCTGCTATAAGGAATAATTTGAAAAGAGGATTAGGTGTACAACAACTTCGGGACGATTTAAAAAACGGACCCTATCATGTTTTCGGTGACCATAAACAATGGTGGGAAGAATATTGCAGACGTAAGTGTGCAAACGATGTAAATTACGTGGAACTTTTGAAGCAAAGTCAAGTTTTCTCCGAAGTTAACGTTGCCTTAGATTCCTTAGACTTCTTTGCCACCGCAACCAATAATAACGAGGTGGGGTACCTGGTTAGAAGCTTCAATATATTACGCGGATTTTTTTAATGGTTTCAAGGAATTTGTGATTGATACAGATACAGATTCCAATTCCATCAAAAAAGGCCAAGATCTGTTAAAAAATAATACAGTGCAACAAAACTTGGTATTTTTAAAAACCAAATATGGATTCATAAGCCAATCAATTAAAAAGTTGGAAGAAAAGGGTCTGCTTTTAACGCAGTCAATAGAAATAGTTGCAAATTTCCGCGCAGAATCATCTAATATTAAAGGAAAAGTAGCACAAACCATAAATAATAAAGTTGATGCAGTTTTAGAAAAAATATCAAACGTTTTTCTAGGGGAAGTGGAGGACAGTTTGAATGTTAATGCACGTTTGCTATCGAAGTTTAAATATGCGCCAATCACTAGTGTGGATGTTGAAGAAGCTTTTCTCGTTTTAAAAATACAGCGCCACCAACCAAACAAGTCCATCGGAAAATATGCCAAGTAATTTTAAAAATTCGTGGCGGTAAAAGTTTCAGCCAATACCTACAACTCCTGCCGGCGCTGTACCTTCCCTGACAAAAGTGAAAGTAGCTAGCAAATTGACAGGTTATCGCGTGTTTGTGTTTCTTAATTTTCTCTGCTTTCGTTCATCTTTATAAAAGAAATCCGTCTTTTTTAGACTATTTTTGGTCGTCTTATTCGAAATAAAGTAGGCATATATTTTATAGATAATTTAAAGTATTTTTAAAATGAAACTATCGCATAACCTCAAAATATATTTTTTACCTATTAGGTATTTGCTATTTATGTATTTATTTATAGAATCCATTTCTTCTAAACGCTTTTATCGCTATGGCAAGTAAAGGAAAAAAACTGTTCATTCCGATAATAACATAAAAATAAAATTTCCTTATTTATTTCCTTCTCAAATCTAAATCTGGTACCTGTCTACTAAATTTTCTTTTAGCAGTTTTAACAAATTTATTTAAGAACGTAGGTACATAAGAAAAATTAATAAACTTGCAAATACACAATGTTACACGTTTAAATTTACCGCCAAAGTACTATTGACACTGAGTGTACCTCTAAATTACAGCGACACCAAACCACGCCTACCCAAGAGACTTGTTTGCTTGGTGGCACTGTATATTAAGCGATAAAAGAAGTTTTACGGTTGACAATTTAGATAAACATTTAATTACTAGTTGTTACTATAGCGAACATTAACATTATTAATATTACTTTGACAATATATCTGCTTGCTTAACAACCAATCAGTAGATTTCAAATTTTGAAATTCAGCCAATAGAATCGGAACTACAGTGAAAATATAGCTTGTCGCTGTATTTTCACGGTGATAAACCTGCTTAGTTTTTGTTTTACTAACTGTCAAGTGAAAATAATGATTTAAATTATAAACGTCAAATTTATGTGTTTTGACAGTTATCTTTATTTTTCAATATGAGCGATCGTTGGGGACAAATGTCCATTGGCATCATAAATGAGGAAGTTGAAAAGAGTATTCCGTTGAATAATGGTGACACGATTTTTCTTTATTTCAAATCGATATATTGTCGTCCTAAATATTATTCGTGGTATGATTAATAACCTATAATTTTTTGGAATATCAATTCATTGGCAATCCCAATGCAAGAAAATACAACTCGTCCTGCGGACTCGTTGTATTTTCAGCTTTGGGATTACAATTCATTAATATTCCAAAAAATTATCGGTAATAATCATACCACTTATTATATTACCCCTGAAAATAATTCTCTTCTTTTCATTACATTAACATTTTAGCTAGTATTTTTATAAATAATCAATTAATAATTAATTACAATTAGTACTACTTCTAAATTTTGTATTAGAAAACAACGTGTTTAATTATTTTAAATAAAAACAGCTTTTTCCTGGAGTTTTTTTTTATTCTTAGAATAAAGTGTTGATGCTTATTTCTTCAGATTTTTAAGCTTTTTTAAGCGCGTATTTCGAATTTTTTTATACTTCAAAATCCGCACTTTAGTTATAACGTTATTCATTCACTTTATGCCGTCATCTCATTGGGCACAAATTTTAAAAATGAATTCGTAACTGTAAACAACCAGAATGGTCGTGACCGATAATTTACAAGGGTTTGACAGGAGATACTAATGTCATCTGTTCCTTTGTAGTTTGTTCAGGCACGTCATATCTTTATGACGAATACTTAAAATTAGTTGAAATGCATATTTATGTTGGGTAGCCTAAAATTTGTTAGAGATTTTATATCGTGTCCTACACCCTTAGTATCTTTTTCTTTTGGTATCTTTTCTATTACTTGGTCTACTTCATTTGCATAATTTTCTCTTATATTTTCCTTGTTCAGCTTTTCAATTGCTATTTCATGTTTGTCTTCTCTATTGCGTCTTGTCGTGGGCTCTTTTGTGGCATGTGACTACCAGGTAGTGGTCTGAATCTGCATTTGCTCCTCTATACGTCCGTACATCTCTTATCCCCTGCTCTGTCTTTTTTTGTTATTAGTACATGGTCAATTTAGTTTCCTCTTAGTTTATCATAAAATTGTTCTCTCCCCATTTCTATACTATTTTCAGTCAAGTAAGCATTTATAAGTGACAGATTTGCTGGCTTCATCCTAATTCTTACATATGAGATACTGCCGTTTATTGGTTTAAATTGTATTATATCTTTGGAGAGCCTCTTGGTCACTACGAATCCGGTGCCATTTCTCCCTTGCTTGTTTTCCCGGGAGTACAATAGCACGAAGCTCTCTTTCTCAATCTCCTTAACCTTTCCATCTGATCTCTTGTAATGCCGCTATATCCACTTTATATTTTATCAGCTCCTTTGCTACTTCTCTCATTTTTCCTGGCGTTAAAAGGGTTCTTACATTCCATGTCCCTAGTTTTATGAGGTCCTTTTTTTTTCTTCTTTCTTTCTTACTTGTTACTAGTTTCCCTTCTTGTATCCCTGCAGTCGTAATCCATTTCCCTGCCGTTGTCGTCGTTCCGTTCTGGTCTTTGTTTAATCGTTTTTTGCTTGCCTTTTTTCTTTTATACTTGAGCTGATGGTCTTTATGGTTCCACATATACATTTTATTATTTATCGTTGTCTTTTGGTCGCCTATTTTAATTTTCTTTCCTGTTCTTCCTTCTTCCTTGGCTATTTCTCTTAATTTATTTTGGATGTGCATTTCTTTTCTTGTCAGATCATTATCAATAATTATTTTTCCCCCATTCAGTTTTTTTCTTAGTTACCATTATATCTCGTTTCTGTTCCCATGTTTGAATTTTTGCTGCTATTGCTTTTCTTTCTTTGTTCTTGCCTGTTTTGAATGCTTTCATTATACGCCCTGTAAGTCCAATTTCATTTGATAAAAATTCTTCCACTTTTGTCTGATATTAGTCGTTTTATTATTATATTATTTTTCTTTCTTTGTTTTTCCTGTGCTTCCATTATTCCTTCTAGTATATCGATTCTGTTACATAGCTCCTGCTTTTCTACTTTCCATTGATTTCCTTTCTTTATCGTTTCTTCCTCCAGCTTCTTTATATCCTTTTTGATTTCTTCGAACCCTTCCCGCATTTTTGCCCTCATTTTTTAGATTTACGCCAAAATTATTTTATCCATGTCTTCTTGGTTGTTTTCTTTTAACGACTCTTCAGTCTTATTTTTCTTAAACACCTCCAATTGTTCTATGTTTATATCCGTTTTGTCTTGTCGTGTCATTGGCCTCTCTTTTCCTCTTGTAATGTTCCATTATTGATCTAAGTAACATATTTGTTAAAATCCTTGGTATTTATCGTAATGAATCATAATTTGTCATGTTAAAAATATGTACTTAAACTTTCAAAGATGGAAAATCTAAGTAACTGATATATTAACTGGTTACTTTAATTAATAATTAAATTAAGTAAATAAACAACAAATGGGCGGGGATGGCTCAGTGGTAGAGCAGCCAAGCTTTGGATGTAATAGTCCAAACGCTTCTCGGTTCGAATCTGTCCAGAGTCGGAAATTTTTCTAATACCGTGGGTGGTCGGTACTGGGTCCCGGTCTCCATTTGCCATTGGGGATCAAATTAATGGCACTAATCCTGTTACGATCGCACTAGAGCAATAACAAGATCATAAACAAAAACATTCACACACAACAGGCAAGCCAAGTCCGGTTTCACGCCAACACGATAACCAGCAGAGTCGGGCCCTGTTGTGTATAGCACAAACTAGCTTAGTCTTCTCTCACACCGCCTCGACACTGCGCAAGCGGTACAAACGAGGATCACGATAATGTTGATAAACAACAAAAAATTCATATATTTCAATAATAGAGTAATAAATCGTTATAAAAAATTCATTGGTAAAAGTTATACTACTAATGGTACCCGTGAGATAGACTATACAATTCTATTTTGGAACTCCAACCCGGAGACCTAATTACCAATCACAAAACTCACAAAAATTCTTCTCATTTTAGGAACAAATTCCAAAAGAAGAACTTCTTGAGAATCTCTATTTGGAATTTGTAAACCGCACAAACGAAGTAGGCGTTGATATTAACCGAGCTGTCCAACACCCTCACACATCAAACCTAGTTCAGTTTATCTGCGGCTTGGGGCCCCGAAAAGGCCAAGCTTTGTTGCGTGTCCTGAAACAAACAAATCAAAGGCTGGAGAACAGAACGCAACTTGTCACAGCGTGTCACATGGGCCCCAAAGTGTTCATCAACTGTTCCGGTTTTGTAAAGATTGACACCAATAGTTTAGGCGACAGGTATTATTGTTAGCATTGATTTACTCCGAATATGTTTTAATGTTAAATAATTTTAGCACTGAAGCTTATGTAGAAATTTTGGATGGCTCCCGTGTGCACCCTGAAACCTACGAATGGGCTCGCAAAATGGCTGTGGATGCTTTGGAATATGACGATGACGAAGGGGCCAATCCCGCCGGAGCACTGGAAGAAATTTTGGAGGCTCCTGAAAGACTGAAAGATTTGGATCTCGACGCATTTGCGGAAGAACTTGAACGACAAGGCTTTGGTACAGCAAGCTTAAGGTTTACTCTTAAGGCATACCTTATTTGGTCTACTTATTGCAGGAAACAAAAGCATAACACTGTATGATATTAGGGCAGAATTGAACTCGAGATACAAAGATCTTCGGACATCATTCACTTCAGCCAATCCAGAGGAACTCTTTGATACGTTAACTAAAGAGAGCCCCGAAACGTTTTATATTGGGAAAATGGTTACTGCAACTGTTGTCGGTAAGTTTATTTAACTGATGTATTAATCATGGGTCTGTATTTATTGATTTACTTTTGTTTATGTTGTTACCATGGTCCGATAGATCTTGAGGTAGAACATGAATCAGTAATCTACAAAAGGCATTTTGAAGTTGCATTTAACAGGCCTGTCAAGTCCATTATTTTGTAATCTTTTTGATTTTTTACGGTTTCTCACTTTTTCTCTCCAGTATTCCTTTTTGTTTCAAATCTTTTATCACTAGTAACCACCTTGGCTGTGTAGCAGCCAGGTGTTAAAATTTCGTGTCTGTGTAAAATAAAGGTTTGTGAGGCTAAACAAGTGAAAAATTTGTGAAAAACAACTCGGAGATCAAAATAAAGGTCTGTATCAAACTTTTAACCTATTCATAGCAAGCGCGCCACCATTTAAAGGCGAGAGAGTGGGTATTAGGAGGCGATTAAAGGTTAGGTGCGGGGTCAAGACTGATAGCAATGTTAACAATAAAATTAAATGAAAGAGAAACTGGTAATAATACAAGTCTACGCACCTACTGAGGCTGGATCTGACGAAGACGTACAGAATTTTTATGATAAAGTAGAAGAAGCGTATAGTCAAACGAAAAGAATCATAGTGATGGACGACTTTAACAGCAAAATAGGGCAGCGTGCAGAAAAAGATGGCGACATCACAGGACGATTCTGTTATGGTCAAAGAAATGATCGGGAGAGAGCTAATAAGCATTGCAATAAGGAACAGATTATTTATTACAAACACATTCTTTAAGGGAAGAAGTGGAAGAAAATGGACTTGGAAAGCACCGAATGGAACGTATCGCAATGAAATCGACTTCATTTTTGTACCAGACAAAAACTTTATGAGCAAAACAGAAGTAATAAACCAGTTCGAACTAAGCACAGATCACAGGATGGTGAGAGCAACAATAACAACAAAGAAAATCATAAAAAGACTGCAGAAGATAACAAAAAGCGAAACCGTTTTCAATAATGGAAAATTCCACGTAGGAATATCAGAAAAAGTTAAAGCTATAGAAAAATCAAGAATCACAGAACATAATGTACAGAATCTGTACGATGAGTTAGAGAGAATAATAAGAAATACGCAAACAGAATCCGAAGAAAAGGCAAACCCGAAAGCTGGGAAATTGACGGAAAAAACGAAACAATATATAAAAAAGAAAGTGAAATGAAGAAAGGGAAGGATATCAGATCCAGGGTAGAATACGCAGAACTTGACAAACTTACAAAGAGAGAAATCCGCAAAGATATAAGATATAAGGCTGGTAGGAAGAAACTGGGGGCTAAAACCAGCAATGATCTATTGGTCATACGTGGCTATAATAAGACCCATGGTGACCTACGCAGCAGTCGTGTGGTGGCCAAAAACAAAACAGATCACCACTCAGTTACAGCTGGAGAAGATACAACGTCTCGCCTGTCTGAGTATAACAGGTGCAATGAGCACCTGTCCAACGGCAGCAATAAAGACCATGTTAGGACTAACGCCCCTACACCTTCAGGTGAAAAAGGAGGCAATGCTACATGTGCTCACGCTAGCAAGGACAAATAAATTCAAATCAGGAGACCTGATAGGCCACTTAGGTATTCTCAGTCTCACTCGCCTAGAGCGAATGGCCTACACCGTATCGGATTTTATGCCAATAAAATACAACTTCGACCAACCTTTTAGAGTGACCATCACAGGCCGGGAAGTGTGGTCCTCGGGAGGACCTTCCTTCAAGAAAGGATCCCTCCAGTGGTATACGGATGGTTCGAAGATGGAAGGAGAAGGAACTGGAGCGGGGGTCTACGGACCCGGTTGCCGCATTTCCGAACCCCTCGGTGCCGTAACTACCATCTTCCAGGCTGAGGTTTATTACATAAACCTTTGCACAAAGATAAACCTAAGGAAGGGATATAAAGGTGCAACAATTGACAGGGCATGAGGGCGTACCAGGCAACGAAAAGGCCGACGAACTCGCAAAACGCGGAGCATCGACGCCATTCACTGGACCTGAGCGTCGCGTCGCTGTGGAATACAAAAAAGCCACATAAAACAGGCGCTCAAACTATGGGAGGAACAACAGAAATCCTCATACTGGCAGAATATTCCAGGACAACGTCAGGCAAAACAGTTCATCACTGTTTCGCAAAATAAAGCAAAACTTGCTTTGTCCCTCAGCAAGATGGAATTGAAAACCATCACAGGCCACACAACATTAAAATACCATCTTTTTAAGATTGGTTAAGCTAAGGACTAAAACTGCCGCTTATGTAACGAAGTAGCAGAAACGGCAGAACACATTCTATGCGAATGAATGCTGCTTGTCGACGCAGACATAACATTTTTGGAAAGGCAACCATGACACCTAACGAAATAAGGGACTCGAAGTCCAGAGACATTATAAGGTTCATCAACAGCCTACAACTTCTCTAACAAAGGAAGGGCTGTCACGCTTTTAATCTTTACTATATACAAAAATTGGTTAAATTACAGAAACAACCTCATCACTCCGCCACTGTTTAGGTAGACAATTACACATTGACAGATGCCAGATTCCCGGAAACCCAATCGAAGAAGGAGTAGGTTCCAACAATTAATTTATAGGCGCCACCGACTTATAATTTACTAACATCGTCCGAGGTGGTAAATGAGAAGTCGGACCCCAAGAAAAATAATCACCTACATTTATATTATTTATATCTATCCTTTACGTAGACTTAAATCCAAATACTTCGTCGTAAAATAAAAGACGAGTTGCAACCAAATCTCTTATTACTTAACAAACCAACAAAACCCATTCACAGTTCTAAAATTTCAATGCAAAAACAATAATTTAAAATAGAAGTAGAAGTCCCAATTTTACGCTACTTTACCGGAATATAACGAAAATTAACTTGGCAACACTTTTTAGGACCTTTATTGCGCTACACAACCATATGCTAGACATTTTTAACGCATTCCGTAACTTCGAAGGCCTTCGTGTCACGAATACATGCGTGATCAACTATCAAAAACTATCGTCAAGGCGTGAACTCTTACAAACGCAATATCAACCCACTATTGGAGTACCCTGTATATCTGCTTTACGTAAAATTGGAATATGGAATATTACAATAGTATTTTATATGTACACATAACCCCAATTAAATCCCAATGACACAATCCATTGACCTCATTCAATTAATAAATTAATTCTTAAATAAACATAACGAAATCGTAAACAACAAGACAAGGTTATACAGTTTTTGAAAATTGCACTTCCCTTGATCAATACATAGCGGCAATCAGCTCGACCGTACACCAGACTCTGTATCGATAGACCCAGGTGTCCACTCGGTTCGGGAAAAAACCCTCACAAGGTTACTCGTCAATGACAGCTTATCAATTTGAACAATACGTATAAATGTAGAGTTTTTCTACTGCGTCGTCTTAATTTCTGGAAGTCCCGCTGTACGAATTTTGCCTAATTATATTTATCTCAGATTAGAATTAAGATTCTGGAAATTACGATAAGACAACAATTTCTGGTCATAACCAACTCACCAGTTGATGGACTCTGGCATAACATCAAACCAAATCTTCTTTACCGGAGTAAATTCTATATTGGAAATAAATTCCCGGAGATTTGCTTCCCTTCAACTATGGGAAAAGCTCCTATGTGAAGTGACTCTCAGAGCGGAAAACTAATTCCCAATCGACAAACGATTTCAATAAATAATTTACTATTCACAATAAACGTTCGGTAAGGTTGACAAAGTTTAACCCACTGACCTAATGATGGAAAACTGTCTTTTAGAATCTCCTTCCTCCAAAATTTTAAATTCAAAACCGCGCAGCGTCGTCTTGACCTGAGCGAACTTCGAAATATTAAAATTCCTATATACGTAAAACGGGTTGTCTTCTGTTAGGCGCGGAAATCGTTACAGGGCTCATAAGTTACAAAAGAACCATTAAGGGTCGAAGTCACAGAAGGCATATAAAGGCCAAAGCCTTAACATCTAATAATAATAATAATAATAATAATAAGACGTTATGAGAAACGAAAAAATGAAGAGATAATGGAGAAAACGGGCTCAACAAGGAAACTGAGGAAGGAGCTCAGCAAAGGGAAGCAATGGATCAGCAAGTTAATAAACATGAAAGGTAAAGAGGAAAGAACTAGAAAAAAGATAATCCAAGTTGCAACAGAACACTACAAAGAAATATTTAGCAGCAGTAGAAACACAGAGGTTCCCAGAATCGGGGGAAAAAACGAACTAAATGAAACAAATGACTGGCATGAAATAGAAGTAGAAGAAATAAAGAAAATCATAAGTACGCTAAAAAAAGACAAAGCCCCAGGAGAAGACAGACCCGAGGAAGTCATAGAGATATTAAAAGATCTTCTTAACAAAATAATACAGGACGAGGAAATACCAGAACAATGGAAAGCTACTACCATAATATTACTGCATAAGAAAGGTAGTAAAGAAGTGATAAAAAATTACAGACCAATTAGTCTTATACCAACCTTGTACAAAGTATTTGCAACCATTATTAAAGGAAGAATAATTAATATTTTGAATGGAAACCAACCACCAGAGCAGGCAGGATTTAGAAGTGGATACTCAACAATGGACAACCTTCAGGCAATTACTCAAATAATGGGAAAAATGCCAAGAATACAACAAACCTATCCATCTAGCATTTGCGGATTACTCCAAAGCCTTCGACTGCTTAGAACATGGTGCTATGATCCAGGCCTTAATAAATCAGGGAGTTCCAGCAAAGTATGTCAGAATCATCGAAGAATTATATAAAGAAGGGAAAGCAAAAGTAAGACTCGAAAGAGATGGATAAGTACTTTAGTATTAAAAGGGAATCCCCTGTCTCCTAACCTATTCACAGCCACTCTAGAAGACATTTTCCGCAACTTAAAATGGGAAAAATACGGCATCGATATAAGTGGTAAAAGGTTATCAAACCTGAGATTTGCCGACGACGTGATCCTGTTAGCTGAATGCCGTGCAACACTAAAGTTAATGCTAAAGGAATTAAGTGAAGAAAGCAGTAAGACGGGCCTAAAAATAAATTTAGAAAAAACTAACTTAATGTCAAACAGACTATCAAACGATTTAGAACTGGGAGATGAAACTGTAAAATATGTCCAAGAAATTTTATACTTGGGGCAAGCTATTTCTTTTGGGAGCAGAACCGAGCGGGAAATTTATAGAAGAATCGACGTGAGTTGGAAGTGCTTCTGGTCCCTAAAACATATTTCAAAAAATAGTGATATTACCATAAATCTAAAAAGAAGTGTATTTAACAAGTGTGTAATCCAGGATGGGGAGGTTTCGTCCCCATCGTTTTGCCCCGACCGGTTTGCCCCCGCCGTTTCGCCTCCTGCGTCGATCCGCCCCCGACCATTTCGCCCCCCAAATTATGCAATATATTTTTGCATTAGATTCATACTTTGATTTATACTCTAACTTTATAACTTTGTGTAATAGTTTAAAAAAACAACAGTCTCTACATAGATATGAAATATCACAATTATTATTAGGTGTTAGACTAAAAATAAACAAAAAATATAGCGTCATTTCAACAAGAATTAAAAATATTGTAGAAAGTTATGGTAGGATAGATACTATGGATTATTTGTTAGTCATTGCGCATAATTTTGAATTTTAAAATATTTTGTAATATAATGAATATTATTTTAAAAATTATCAGGCTTTTAGTTGTTACGCATTATTATTTTTGGGGGCAAAACGGTCGGGGGTGAAACAGTACAGGGCCGAAACATCCCGGGGCGAACGGCGACAGCCAGTGGAGGCTAAACGGTGGGGGCTAATCGTCACATAACCGTGTAATCCCGACCATGACTTATGGTGCTCAAACCTGGACTTTAAATGAGAAACTATGTGTTACGCAACCAAAAATGGAAAGATCTGTGTTAAGTGACAAAGTGAGAATAAAAGATATAAGAAGAAGAATGAGAACAAAAGATATTGTGGAAGTATGCAAACATTTAAAATGGAATTGGGCAGGACATGTATGTCGGCTGCCCACAATACGTTGGGCCCTGAGAACGACAAAATGGAAGCCAAGGGATGGACAAAGAAAAAGAGGGAGACCACACCAGAGGTGGGAAGCAGAAATAGCAGAAGCAGCAGCACAGTCATGGTTGTTAGAGACGAGAAACAAAACCAATTGGAAACAGATGGGGGAGGCCTTTGCCCGACACTGGACACGGCTAATAATAATAATAATAACCACCCTGTACTTAAGTTTTCCTTTTTTTCGGTTTTCTAATATATTCCTTGTTAATGCCATTTTTGTTATCCTTTCCTTTGGCAGTCTTTCTACATGCCCTAGCCATCTTAGCCTTTTGGATCTGATAAACTGGCCAATTGTAGCTTCCCCATATAGCTGCTGTATTTCTTGATTCCCTCCGCTTAGTTTTTTTTTTCTTTACCATGTGTTATGCTTCCGTATTCTCCTTTGCTATTCGTTTTTTTTGGACCACTCATTCTCATAAATGTCTTTTCCCCATTGATTATGATTTTCTAATACCCCATTAACATATTTCTATTTTGTAAACTGTTTTTAGTCTAACTTTAAATTTAATTTATCCTTTATAATGGTTCCTATCACCCTTTTTAGTTCTTCTTCATTATTTGCACTCTGTGTTTAATATTTTTGACGTAGTTCTTTCTCTTCGTTTTAGTGCTGTTTTCATTTTCTGTGTCAGATAACTGTATTAAGCTTGCGTTTAATTTTTTAATTCTCTCAACTTATCTGATTTTCTACACTTTTGTTTCTTTTGCTAGCAGCTCAATTCTTTAATATTGCTCATAATATCTATCAGTACTTTATTTCCTTCCCTTTCCTGGTCATCCGTATTTTTCCCTGACTGTCTTTTTCTCTTTGTTCCAACCGTTTCTTATCCATTCTTTCTGTTTTCCAACACCAACTTCACCTTCACTAACTTTCAGTTTTCTAGCCTGTCTTGGGTATCTAACCGTCTTTTTACTCCTATGAAAGATTTCCGTTTCTCCTGTCTTTTCCTTTTACCATCTTTAGTTGGGGATTCATCTGCTTCGTAATAATACCTTAACATTGAGTTTTCATTAGTTTTTTTTTTTTAATGAATCCTTTCTCTTAAGCGGACTTTTAAGATAGATGGTACTAGAAAGAAATATTTAAAATTTATTACAATGTTTCCCTGTCCCTTTTCAGCTTTAAAAACCTCTTAAAAAATTGGTGGTTACCTAATCTAGATATTCATAAATGATTTTGTGCTATTATCACCATCTAACACTGAACCTTTGGCGGCAGCGGCGTGTCATTTTCCCATATGAAAGTGTATCAAGCAACTACTATTACATATTAATATAAAATTTCTTTTAAACTACACAATTAATGACCCAATCACTGTAATATTGATAGCTGCTGTAATGTAAACTAAAGTTTAAACAGAAAGTGTGTTATTTAAAGCATCTAACCCTGCTTTCCCATATTTTTTCCAATGTTTGGATTGATCCTAGGCACAGTGTTATTTAGTGATTATAACACAAAATTTATGATTTTATTACAGGAATAACCCATAAAAAGCCGCAAGGAGAACAATTAGATCAAGCAAACCCCGTCAGAAATGACGAAACAGGTCTCTGGCAGTGCCCATTCTGTTTGAAGAACGATTTTCCCGAACTGTCCGATGTGTGGAACCATTTTGATGCCGGTGCTTGCCCGGGTCAAGCAACCGGAGTGAGATTAAGACTAGACAACGGAATTTCTGGTACTCTTTATTGTTTTCCTGTTCAACCAACAAATTTAATTACTATGTAATTTTTGTAGGTTACATACACATAAAGAACTTAAGTGATAAACACGTGACTAATCCAGAGGAACGGGTTTCCATAGGCCAGCTTATACATTGTCGGATAATTAAAATAGATGTTGAAAGGTTCTCTGTTGATTGTACTTCAAAGTCGAGCGATTTGGCTGATAAGAATCATGATTGGCGGTAAGTCACTTGTAGTGGATAATATGGAAAATATTTAGTAGAATCTAGAGATATGTAAAAATATACATTGAAGGGCTTGAAATATTAAAAATTTTGAAGTTTATGTAGCCTATCAAATTACGAGCAGTTTCCTTTCTCAAACTTGCCGTTTTCTGTTTAAATAAGTATGAGTGTTTTCTGCAAACGATTCAAAATATGATTTAAATATTACTTTAAAGCATATAAAGTGTACTTTGATTCAGTATATAATTTGCCTTTTTTATTATATTCATATAAAACATACACATGTTCGATCAGAAACTTTTTTATGATTTCTAGAAAATCGGTTTATTTAAAGTTTTATAAGTTTTGTTCAGTATGTTTGATACATGTGATTGAGGTAGCTCAATTTACAAAATGAAGTGTTTTCATTAGCTTTTCGATTATGCTTTTATTCCCAATCTAAAATAAAAGTTGTGGGAGAATCAGCAGCCCAGAGTAAAAAATAGAAAAGGTTAGATTAGGTTAGAAGTTGAATGATAATTTTAACATTCCCATACTTTCTAATATTATAAAAATCCAATCATCACACCAAAATATTTATAAAGCCTTAAAAAGACCTTTACTGCCACAGTAGATAGATAACTTTAATACCTATTTCGGTAACTCTGTTGCCATCTTTAGTAGGAACTGAGACAATATAAAGCAGGTTTGACAGGGTGAAAGTTCTGAAAATAAGTACTTCACCAATTCACACTTGCTTATATACCAGCTATATTATTGTTTGAGTTCATTATTTTGGCATTTGTTCCTTTTTCCAAACTCATTTTGTAGGAGCTCAGCTGCTATTCCATCTGCCCCGTGGCGTTCATTATTCTTCTTCTTCTTCTAATCCTTCATGCCCTTTCGAGCATCGGATGGTGGTCTCTAGTCCCTTATCCATTGCCTCCACCTCTTCCTGTCCCTCGCTATTGTTTTAATCTCCTCCAGTGTCGTACCTTTTTCTGCTGCTATTTCTTTAATTTGGTCCAGCCATTTCTTTCTAGGTCTGCCTCTTCGTTTCTTAGGTGGCTCTCCTGCTTCCATTAGTCTCCTTGCAATTCTGCCTGGTTCCATTCTTGTCATGTGTGCGAACCAGTTCAGCTGCCTCTTTTATTTTTCTCTGTATTGGTTCCTGTTTGATAATTTCTCTAATGTCCTCGTTTCTCACTCTGTCCCACTTCGTCTTTCCTGCCATTCTCCGAAGGTGTTTCATCTTTATGGCATTTATTTTAATCTCGTCCTTTTTTCTAAGCGTCCATGATTCACTGGCATAGGTAATTGTTGGAATTGTTATCATATTATATATTTTCTTTTTTACCTCTAAATCTATATCTTTGTGCCCTAGTATTGTTTTATTCATAGTGTAGTAGATTCTTGACAATTTGTTCGCTCGGTTTGCCAGCTCGGCCTCGATTTTTCCGTCTTCTGTTATTTTACTTCCAAGGAATTCAAACGTCGTTACTTTCTCCAGTTTCTTGTTTTTACATTTTATATCCTTATTGTTTTGGTCTTCTTTTTGTTTCTCATTTACTATCATGGTTTTGGTCTTGTTTATGTTCACTTCCATTTTTATATTTCCTATTTCTGTCGACTAAGCATCCACCAGCCTCTGCATTTTACTCCTAGTATTTGAGATTAGTACCACGTCGTCTGCATACAGTAGGCTGTTTAGTTTTATTGCTTCTAAGTTTTTATATCCGATTACTGTGTCCAGATGTCTGTATTTTTCTTTTATTCTCTTCATTATCTTGTCCATAATAATTGTGAATAATAGGGGGCTTAGGCTGTCGCCCTGTTTGATGCCTTTCTTCATTTCAAACACCTCCGATCTCTGCCCTTCCAGTTGTACTTAACTGTTCTATAAGCACTTCTTATTGCTCCTATCAGATTCTTGTCCACTTCCAGATCCTTTAAGGTCCTCCATATTTCCCTTCGGTCTACTGTGTCAAACGCAGCCCTCAGATCTACAAATGTTAGATACAGTTCTTCTCCTTCTTCTATTTTCCTTTCGATTATGTTTCTGATTATATATATATTATCTCCTGTTTGTCTATTCTGCCTGAAGGCTGCCTGTTCTTCTTCTAATATTGGTTCTATATGGTTCCTGAGTCTTTTCTCTAAGATTTTTGTGTAGATTTTAAAGCTAGTTTGGGCTAAACATATTGGCCTGTAATTTTCGCAATGCGATTGCAGTCCTTTCTTGTAAATTGGTACTATTAGGTTGTTTTCCCAATCCCTCGGTATTCTCTGCTCTTCCCATACTTGTCTGCAGATTTTCCAAAACCATTCTGTTCCTCTTTGGCCCATCCATTTTAGCATCTCTGGGGATAGGTCATCCTCCCCGCTGGCTTTACCTATTTTTATTTTTTGGATAGCGTCTTCTACTTCTTCCCTCTTGATTGTTTGTTCCACATTTATTTGTTGTATTATGTTTTCTTCCGGGTCTACTGTCGTGTTGTACATATTTTCATAGTAATTTTTCCATGTTTCTAGGATTTCCTTTGTATCGCATTTGTCCCTGGTTATTTTTTATTGCTCTTGTGTCCTTCCTTTTATCTCCTCTTAATCTCTTAGCTCTGTTATCTCTTCCCCCATCTTCCTCCAGGAATTCCTTTTTTCTACCTTAATTGTTTCTTTCACTACGTTTCTTCTTCTTTTGTATCCTTCCTTATCTGCCATTTCTTTTGTTTGGATGTATCTTTTCCATGCTGGCTTCTTTTCCTTTACCATTCTTCTTATTTCTTCTGTCCACCAGCTTGTCATTTTCGTGTGTTTGTTATGTTTTCTTGTCCCACATGTGTTTTCCGCTGCTTTCTTCAGTGTTTCCTTAAGGTTGTCCATCTTTCCTCTATTGTCCATGCAGCTTGGAGGATTTCCATTCTTTGTAGTTCTTCGTCTGTATCTTTCTGATATTTTTCTGTTCTTTCTGCATTTTTGAGTTTGGTTATTGCCAGCTTACTATAGTTTCCTCCTTCTTGATTATTGGTTAGTCTGGTGTGGTAATTTGTTGTTACTAACCTGTGTTGCGTACCGATTTCCACTTCTTTCTTTGTTTCTGTTATTTGTATCTTCTCTGCTAAGTCTTGTGTGTACGTTATGTAGTCTGTTATACTTTTGGCTCCAAGTTCTTCTGCTACAAAAGTATATTTGTCCTCTAAGGGTTTCCTCTCAGGTTTTTGGTTCCTTTCAATATTTCCATCTTCTTTTCCCATTTTTCAAATTCCACTTGTATGGGTCTGGTTTTTCCTGTACGGTATATACCCAATCTTCTTATTCTTAATGCTTTTTATTATTTGTTCTATTTCAAGTGCTATTGGTTTTATGACTTCTATGTGGTCCTGCTCCTCCTTTTGTGTTTCTATTCCTTTTTTTCTTTTGCCTTTACATTCTCCAGCAGTTTTTCATAGTATTGGACCACATATCGATGGTGAAGAATGGAAACCTACTATCTCAGGATTTGCAGAAGTTCAGGAAGCTTCTTTGTTAAAATAGATAGTTTTGAGGAGAGACAATTATTTTTTAAACATCATGCTCTAATTTCGTTCTATCACTTGACAGAAATGTTGTAGTTTAAATTCGTAATTATTATCTACCGAGATAGATTTTGTCAGTTGAAAGAATGTAAATCTGCTGAAATTGACACGCAAATGATGACATAGAAGGTTGCCATTCTACACCATCGATATGCTCTATCACCATCTCTTCCCTTCCCTGCTGGCTATGACTTCACCTTACTAATTTTGCATTGGTGTAGTTCTCAACTGATGCTTCTTTATGATATTTCCGATTTCTTTGTAAAATTTTTGTTTTCTTGTTTGCTACAATATTCTATCATTCTTATTTTCTTAATCTGAATACTCTCCATCCATTTCTGATTTTCTGCATCAAGTTTCCTCTCTTCTGTTTGTATACCTGAGCCCTTTCTTTCAACATTGCTAGCTTTGCTTTTCTTCTTCCTTCGATTGATGTTTTATAGGCTTGCTCAAATCAGTCCTTCCTGTAATTTTGTTGGTTGCTTTGACTGTTAATCTTCTTCTTTTTATTATTAGAATGTTTCATACGGTTTTTTCTATTAGAAACCCCATTCCCAGTTGGTTTTGTGCCCTCCCTTCCCCCAAAACAAAACTTTCTAGATTTTTTATGTTCCCCTTTGATGTTTATTTCCTGCCATGTTGAAATTTGTATTTAATACTTCGGAGATTCTCTGATCAGTCGTTTGAGCACCATTTCTTGGTTTATGTATTTAATATTCCATGCTACTCCTTGATGGTTCAGCCTGCGATGCACAAGAATATTCCATTCAAAAGGCAGTTTTGGTGTACTAGTAATAAATAATAAGGCAATCCTAGAAAATGCATCTCAAATAAAAATGAAATTCACTCTGCAGGCCGCCCAAAGATCCATATTATGATCAGGAATCAGAAGACAAAGACATACGAACTGAGCAGGAAATCAAAAAGAACAAACAAAGGCAGACGTACATCAAGCGAGTCATTGTGCATCCGCAGTTCCACAACATCTCCTTTGCGGAAGCAGAGAAATGTATGGTAAATATGGATCAGGGTGAAGTCATCATCAGGCCATCCAGTAAAGGTGCAGATCACCTCACCATCACGTGGAAGGTTGCCAACAAAATCTACCAACACATTGATGTCAAGGAGGAAGGCAAAGCCAACGCATTTTCGCTGGGTTCGTCCCTCTGGATTAATGGAGAAGAATTTGAAGACTTGGACGAAATCATCGCCCGGCATGTTACACCAATGGCGGCCCATGCCCGCGATTTGTTGTATTTTAAATATTACAAGGACACCGAGGGTGGGTTGAAAGATAAAGCGGAGGAATTTTTAAAGGAAGAGAAAAAGAAGAATTCCTCCAAGATCCATTATGTAATTAGTGCAAGCAAGGTAAGGTGGGCTGTAATTAATACAACCAATGTTTTTAATGGTTAAATTTTGTAGAACTACCCGGGAAAGTTTCTCCTGTCGTACCTGCCCCGAAATAAGTGCAGGCACGAATTTGTTACCGTCACACCAGATGGCTTCCGGTTTCGACAGCAAATGTTTGATTCTGTGGGTGCGCTGTTCAAGTGGTTCAAGGAGCACTTCCGGGATCCCATACCAGGTGGAGCTACACCCGGTACTCCACGGCCAGGACATAATTCATTTGGCAGTGCTACACCTAACATCAACAGTATGTTTTGTTTTATTAGATTAAGAAGTATAAAAGCCTTCTGTGGTTGCATGAGATTATTTCTAGCAGCTTTTTTTATATATACATTTTTTAAACTTAAAGTTTTTGTAATAAGAAACCATGTGTTTGTTTAGAAAACACAGACAAGCAGCAAAAATTAACACATTCCAAACAGAAACAAAAAAAATCGTAAGGAAAAAACCTAAAAATAAAAAATTAACATGTGAGGGAAAGAAATTGCATAAATAGCAACAAATGATTAATCAAGATTTTTTTAAACTGTGATAGATTGGAAAGGGATGGAACTACAGACAAACGTATGCTGTTTAAAGGAGTAAAAAATAGTAATTTAAAGAGGCAAAAATGCAAAGTTATATTTTTCAAGGAAGATTAAAAAAAAATAGTGCGTAAAGAGAAAACATTGGTAGTAGTAGTAAAAATATATTAAGAAAGGGATAAAGAAAAATAAACACAAAGTGACACATCACAAAAGTGATGGAAATTATGAAACAAATTCAAAAAAAATGAAGAGATGGATACATAAAATCGTGCCAGACAAACGATACCTTTACAAAGAAGGGAAACATACATAAAGACAAGAATAGAGAATGACAGATATGAAACGAGCATTAACAGAAAGATATAAACAAACAACTTGTGACGCCTGCTGATAATCTCTAACTAAGTAAGTAAATAAATGTTAATGATAGCCTCCCGGTACCTCAATCGAAGATGGGCGGTTCTCTGCTTATCTCGAATAAATATATTAATTAACTTTATGTTAATTTCCTGGAAAAGAGGGCGCCAACGGCTGAGAATAAAATACACTACCATTAACGCAGATGTCGATTGGTTAGCCGTACCCACAGTGTATTACTTACTTAATACGTTACTACAGAAACGATGATAGGTAACAATAAATAACAAACACAATTGCAGCAACAATATTTAATATGAGCAAAAATAAATAAATATGTAGTATGTAAATGTAAACCCAAGTTTGCAACAATAATAAATATAATTATAAGTGTAACCTGTATCGGTACACAACTAACAGTGCAATCACTCAATACAGCCCCAAAAATACCTGACTGAGCTACAGTAAAAATACTGCGTTTCACTACCCAAACCAACGCCCTTAAACCGCGTCCTACACTCTATTCGCGAAAGGCCTTTCGAGGAGTACAGCATAGATCAGAGAATACAAAAATTCGCTGTGAAACCCGAACAAAACGCAATATTACCGCTCCTGTTGACTCACGCTGTATATACAGTGAAATTCCCGTGTATGTACGCTAATACTTGTACAAACTAATATATCAATGAATTACGCTAATAAAGTAATTCGAAACACACTGTACAATTACAACATAGTTCTTATCTATCCCAAAATATAAATAAGTTCATACAAATAAACAAGATTATTTACAATGACTCCGAAATTATCAGAATTAAAAATAAATTTGCACTTCCCTTGTTAATCTGTCTGGAAATTCCTAAAACAGCTTCGAGTCCGGCACGTGTTCTCGCTGCACGACAGGAATGACTTCGAATTCTAGTTTCTCGCAACCAGCAGATTTTTACCATAGAAGGCACCAATTCTTCGGACGAATTTCGCCGTCCCCAAGTTGTCAATCGGAACTACGATTGACACGACAAAAATCAAGAAAGGAACGAAACAAACTATCTACCAAGATCACGTTATCAACTATGATATTCCCAGAAAATTGAGATGAACTCTAAGTAAAACACTTTAACGGGAAACCACATTCAACGACACGTTCGTTTTCTGTCAGACGCAGAGAATCAATCACCGGAAATCCTGTTTAACTAAATTAATCAAGCGTAGTAAGTCAAAATGTTATCAAAGAGAGAAGGGAGCTAGAGTGAAATGGGTTGCGGACAACCTAGGCGAAAATATCGTTACAAAAAATTCAGTTTTTGAAAGAAGTGAGAAAGGGAGTCTTCCAAAAAAGTAAGACGTTGAAAGAAATATAGGAAAAGACAGGTTGGAAAAACAATCATTTCTCTGAAATTTTTGAGAGAAAGATGGACAAAACTAGGGAGATAATAAAAAACAAGACTTCTAAGAAATAAATGATTTAAAATACCTTCATAAAGAAAAGAAATATAGATCAAGAGAAGAATGAAGAACAATAGAAAGAGAAAACTATAAATATTTAAGTAAATTAAAACATTTCTCTGGCGAAAATATAAAAATTTGCCACAAAAATTAAAACACAGCAATATTTCTGAACAAAGTAGAAAAGAATGCAAAAAAGAGATATTCCAAAAAAATTAAAACCTTGAAGAAATTGAAAAAGAGGAAACTAAGGAAAACAACATTAAAAAGATGATAGCAATACCAACCAACCAATTTCTCCAAAGGTCCTGGAGATATTTTAAATAGTCGCCATATATGTTTTTTATTTAAGGTGAACCGGGGCAAGTGTAACCCAAAAAGTCTATAGTGCAACTTTGACTTTAGTCAGGGATCTAAGAATTTTTCAAATTGCATTAACGAAGTGTGTATCAGCTCATCAAAGATATCTTTACAAGTGGTATAAGTAGCGCTTTTGAAGATATCAGACTTTTTTTTAAATTTGCAATTTTTTATTTCAGAACGAATGGGTTACACTTTCCCGTCGTTTGGGGCGAGTGTAACCCTATCAGGTTTTAACCATATAGAGTGCTATGAAATACTTCTGGGGAAGTGTAAACAAATGTAATAGTTATTATGTTGAAATATTTCAACGAGAATAAGTTTATTCTGAACCGTTTTTGAAATAAGAACTTTACCACGAAGCATGACAAAGTAGTCTTAAGTATAGAAACACAGTAAATTCAAATATTTCAATGATTTAATAAACCACACATAGAAACTTATCTAGAAATTCAAAATACAGTTGATATTACTTAACTAACTTTAAGAAAATAAATCATAATCAAGATAAAGAAAGTAAAACAAGAATTATTATCGTCCTGATGTAATTGCGGATGTGTCGAAAGAGACTGGAAACACAAAGTGGTTTTGATTTGCTTTATGTGGGTTAGGCTCTGGCAAGAAAGAAACCACGTCATCTTCCTCCACTTCTTTGATAATGTCAGTATCTGGTCATCCAAAAATAGACAAAGTATCACTTACTTTTTTGGCAATTTTTACGTTTAGTGTAGATGATTTAAAGTTTTCTTTGTACAATTCATTACTAGGACCCAACTGCCTGTTTTGACTGTGGATACATTGGAATTTAGCGTTTCCATAAATTTGATTTCTTCATCATGAGCTGCACTTTCGTCTTGCTAAACACTACTTCCTTCAGATTCAAAATCGGGTTGATCTTCTTCGCTCTCGTCACTGTATAACTGTATTTTTCTTTTGATGGATTTTACCTTTGTTTTGTT
>JABXWE010104868.1:0-12900 GCA_014611495.1 Limonius californicus | reverse complement strand
GTTAGCCATCGACTGGACGGTGGAATTTATACATCGTCATGTAGAAGCAGTTAACTTAATTTGCGTGAAGGCAACAGAACACTGTCAACCAGTGATTGTCATTTAGACATGATAATTTCATCGTATTTCTCCCAAGTTCTATATTTCAATACCGTCAAATGGATGCGCTGTCGTCTATGCCTCTGAAACTGGTTGTTGACGTCTAATCGCCACTATCTGGCAACCGTCATGATTTTTATAAAAGATTTCCAACTTGGCACTAGCATCTAGATATCGTCATTTGACCGCCATCAACTACGTGCAGTCAAATGGATGCCATCATCTAAGCGCCGAAAACTGAAAGGCATTAGCAAGAGAGTTAGCCATCGACTGGACGGTGGAATTTATACATCGCCATGTAGAAGCAGTTAACTTAATTTTCGTGAAGGCGGCAGAACACTGTCAACCAATCGTTTAGACAAAATAATTGGATCGTATTTCTCTCAAGTTCTATATTTCAATGCCGTTTAATGGATGCGCGGCCGTCTATGCCTCTGAAACTGGTTGTTGACATCTAATCGCCATTATCTGGCAACCGTCATGATTTTTATAACAGATTTCCAATTTGACACTAGCATCTAGATATCATCATTTGAGCGCCATCAACTACATGCAGTCAAATGGATGCTATCATCTAAGCGCAGAAAACCAGAAGGCAGAATAGCAAGAGAGTTGGTCTTCGACTGTGCGCTGGAATTTAGACGTCGCTATTTGGAAACAATTACTTTAATTTGCGTTGATGCCAGTAAAATACTGCCAATCAATCACTAACATACATAACATAGCTTTCTTTTTAAATGGCATGAAAGAATATTTTGTCATCTGGGCCTCTGAAACTGGTTGTTGACCTCTAATCGTCATTATTACGTGACGATGCTTATAAAAATCTTCCAACTGGGCATTTGCAACTAGATACCACCATATGAGTGCCATCAACTATGTGCAATGAACGGGACGCTGATGCGCAGTCCACAGAAAACTGAGTGGGCATTAGAGGTCGAAATCTAGGGATCTTTTACTGCGTGAAACCAGGAGTACGCGGTCAAGTGCCAAGACGTCTAGACGCTAATATTTACACTTTGATATTTGTATGCATTCGTTGGTGCCATTATCTCAATACCCACAAATAGCTGCTATTATTTTAGTTCTGGGTCAACAAAAACCGGGCGCCACCAAATCAGCTTAGCGTAAACAGAGTCATCCGATTGTTGGCATTTTGTACACAGTGGTAAAGCTTTTAAGAACAGAAATTATAAATAACAAATAAATCAAATTTTCTGTAAAAAGACTGAATAAAATGAATGGATATATTTACGGATTTTGCCGTGCAAAATAAATGTAGTAGTAAAACTGTATTATTTGATAAATATAATTCAACAACATTTTTTCATAGCCACCCAAAATTGCGAAATTTTTGGAACACCATGTTTAAAATTGTTTAGTATTAACTAGTTCCTAAATCTCGTAAGTACAGGTGGAATGATTTTCCACATTTGAATAAATTTCAGTCAATCAACAAGATAAGAATGTGATTAATTTCATTTCGTGAAATGGTTATTAACTTTTTTAGTTCGCTACTCACGGTATATAAAAGCGTTGTATGCAAGATGGCAAATATACTATTAAACAAAGATTTAAAACTGCTATCAGATTTCAGACATTTACATCGAAAATAGAAAATAAAAATAAAGTATATGTAACTACGGTATTTTTCTTTTTTCATATGAATTATATAACTATGTACTGTTATACTGTACATATAAGAAATTGTCTAATAGTAGTAGAAAATCTCCGAAAAGATGATCAATTGGATGAATTACTGAATAGCTGAGCTCTTAGGGAGAAAGAGTTATTCTGGTAAGCAGTATTTCCGGATTTTTATGTTACGTTAATTTGTAGAACCCACGAATTTTTACCTAAGCGTTACTTTTCTGATAGAAAGAAAATTCCATTAAGTCGATTGAATGTTTTATTGAACCGGAGTTTTAACCAGAAGTTTGAAAAGTGTCGTCAAACATGCCTACGGGTATTGCACAATATTTGCGGTCTTCCACGTTGTACCCTAATTTATAGCATATCCGACAATAGATTGATGTTGCTGCCGAATTAATCGCATTTTAATTGAATTAAAGGCTGTATTTTGCTGATGCTTTGATGCGCATATTATAATACAAAAGCTAATCTAATTGTTAATGTGTTTGTAAAGAGAAAACTTCCAAGAACTAAAATTGTAAAAGCAATTATTGCGACCGCAGGAGTGAGGTTTATAAATCAAAGGAAAAATGTAAACACGCACACGCCAAACTTTACCTTCTTGATGAAAAGTTTCGCTTTATTTTCATCATTTAAAAGTTTTCCCAACTGCCTCGCTAATTCCGTCCAGAGTCCAAAATTAATGAAAATTATGAAAATAGAATTAAAAACTTTTAAACGCGTTATTCTCGTATAGTCCTCGCTATAAACCAACAAATTATGCTTTTGAATATTAAATGCATAGAGACGACACAGAACTCTTAAAAAGAAATTTCCGCGAATATTCAATGCGATGCGATGCATTAAACTCTTTTCAGTTTTAATTTTTCACAAATAAGAAGATTGAATCAATTAGAGCGATTTTTAAACGCATTGCATTAGCACCAGGATATTATGGAAACCCTTACAGTTAATCTTTTACAGTTTATACTTTTTATATCAATTGTGCAGTAAAAAATGTCAGTTGCTTAATAGTAACATGTGTCTCGTAGCAGGTGCGAAACGTTCTTAACCTTTACAGTTTGCTACAAAGAGGTATGTGATCATATTATCAAAATTATAGAGCTATCTCGACAATTCATCATTAACTTCCATCCCTTTCGGAACTAGAATTTCATAATATACATTTGTATTAATCTAAAGATCATTTTAATAGAAATCGGATTAAATTATTTAACCTACGCCATTAACGAACGTTAATTTTGAGGTTATGCAAATGCCGCTGCCAAAAATGACAAATTACCACAGTGTATGACATAGGTTGAGACCTGTGTTCTGTTATTCGCAATCATTCTAATTGATTTTTACGTTATAGGAATTTTAAACTGTTTCATCAGTTTGTGATTGTAAGAATTTGTCATAAAAATGATAATTATTTTGATACCAGGGTATTTTTACAAAGCCGTTTCTTAAGTCTCCCCCAAGAAGTTAATTAAATGGCGTTTTAGGTTTTTAAAAGAATCAATTCTGCCTTGAGACTCCTGTTTACCTTCGAGTTAAAAGGACTACGAGACAATCTTAGTAATTACTTTTTGTTTACTCTGCCTGCAGAAAAAAATAATCTGGAGTAGAACTTTAAGTCAAGAAAATTACGCCTGACGGGGACAAATTTCAGATATTTAAGCCCGAAGGTATATCTTATACAAGATTCATTAAATATGTACGATTATATGAGAATGAATGGCTTGTAGTTAAAGTAAAAAAATGTTTTGCTCCGAATTTTTTGTGTAGGAGGGCATAAAAATGCGTAGAATCAATTCAGGTCTTCGTGATTTAGAAACGATTATGCCAATTTGATTTCATTTATTACATGCTTTACTCTGTTTTATTAACGGAATAGTGTTACTGTAAAATTGAGAAATCGCGACCAACTTTCACATAACCTAAAAGTAGCAACAGTCTTTTTAGGAAAAGTGTTATACCCTTGCGCGAATTGAAAGACTTTTCAGCACAAGGAAAGCATTCACCGATTGCATTACATCGAATTGTTTTTGAGTATGCTTTCTTTCTAAACTTTCCATGATATATTGTCCTGAACCAGCAATGACGCATCAACCAAGTTTGAACAATAACATACTGTTTTGACAATTTTGCTGTTTCTGTAATCTAAGAAAATTAAATTTTATGGAATGAAAACAATTTGAATATTTTATATGTGGCAGTCAATTGTATAAGAAAATATGAAACAGATGTAAAAACAATTTGTATGAATCTAGAAACACGAGAAAAATGTTGAGGTGTGTTTCAGATTAGACTTATTTGACTAAAAGTTTTTAGTGCACGAATTAATTATAAAATCTGATTAAAGTTCGAAGTTCGAAATCTTAAATTCTAAGGTGAATTATTAAAACAAAATCCTTCCGGCTCTAGTTTAAGCTTTTGATTTATGGAATTTTAATCTTTAAAAAATAAGACGAGTTTCACGATGTAATTTTGGCCCGAATGAAATTAAAATTTTTTTCCAAGATGGCGTCTTAATTAATTCAGGCCGATTCGTCTCCTTTTGTACTTATTAACTCGGCTGTCAAATCAACTTCATTCGGAGAAATATCATAGCCGATTTATTCAGCAGAAAGTGTCTTGAAAATCAAAGCGAACACATTTTCCCCGGAGTCGACTGAATTTTAATAAAGTGAAAAAGGGAAAATGAAAGAAAATACAATCGACGCCTTATTATATTTATAACTGTAATCCTTCTCCGCTCGGTCTAATAAATATTTAACAGGAGTAGCTCTTTATAAATGAGTTTCAAATTGCTTTTTTTCAGTGTTACTATCGCGCCGAAGAGTTGCTAGAACCGTTTCCTGCGCTGTACCGATAACAAGACAATTATCCTGCTGCACGTGATTCAATCTAAATACTAAACCAGTTTCTCCAAGTTATTAATCCAAGTTAGAACCGCAGCGCAGTATGTGACTCGGGAAATACGTAAGATATTTTGATAAAGAAGTTTTAAGGGCATTCCCGCAATCACACCAACTTCGTACTCACTTTACTGGAAATAATCGGAAAAGTTAATGACTTAACTGAATTCGCGGGTTCGTTTTAAGCTCAATAATAAAATCAGATAGTTTCATAAAGTCCTAAAATTCCAACAAAAATGGATACTTTTACACCAGGAAGGAAAGTACATAAAACAGAAGGGAAATGCAGATAGAAAAACATAGGAGGGTCAAATAGAAGAAGACTGTTATACAAGTTGTAGAGTTAGATCTTAAAGACAGAAAAAAATGCAGCGGAAGAAGACTTTAATGGTACACCAAGGAAACCCTTCTCATGGGCATAGAGGAAACAGATAAGCAGAGATACATTTCAATATAAAGCAAGAAGACACTGATCACAGAAACAGAGAAAAAAGAAGAAAAAGAAGCAGATAACGTTACGGCCAAGGCTTTTTCGACATCGAGAGAGAAGAGACGAGAACTTCAGGTGTCAAGATCTGCGCCGATGGACGCGGGAGGATCACTTAAAATGGCTCGAAAAACAGAACTTCCGTGAGTTTGATAGCTTTTATCCCACTCAAGTCGAGAAAATAATTTCACTGAATTATTTTTGCAAAAAGCTGACACTCCGCTAATATTTTTAATCCGACACAAGTCAAGATTCTTTTGCCTAACGCAAAAAACGAAAGGATAACTCAATTAGCAGAAGAGCTGCTACACAACCCGGTATCTCAAAAAGAAAGCACGTCAATTCACTCCCAAAATCTAGCGTCCACTCTTTTTCTTAATTTATTAACGGTCCCCGCGATGGTATAGGGGGCGAGCAAAGGTGGAAAGCCGACTCAAGAGGAAACGCAACGCGAACATGCATAGGTCGAAATTATTACACCATATTGCGAAATATGGTGCAATAATTCTAGAACGAATTCCTACACGTGCGATTTCCGAGAAACATAACATTTCTAACATCGTGCTGCTGACAAAAGAGGTTGTAAGAATTCTTTTTGGCCGGCGTCAACAGACTAAATGAACATGTCCAACGTTCGATTAAGTTTCGAAAGTGGCCTTCCATAAATTTAATTTTCGAAAATAATGAAAATTGTAATCAACATAAGAACGGCAATTAAAGTAGAATCTTAATTCCTATGAAGCGGCAAAACTAAACGAACATAACAATAGAGATAGATATCAACGATGAAGAACACACACAAAATGCCGTAACGAAGGCGATTCTTAGCATAGAAAATCAGAGAAAAAAGACAATTGGAAAATAGAACAACCTTGTACCTAAAAGAACCAAAGAACCCTAGGAACACCACAATCGCAGGCAGCAGACCTTGAAGGTACAAAAAGCTGATAGCAGATGGAGATTCTGGTGATATATAAAGAGCAAATCAGAAAGAGATGCTGGGGAAAGAATAGTGGACATAATTGTAGGAAATAAATAGTACAGGGAAAAGAAGGATGTCTCCCATAACAGATATAAACGTAAGAGACCATAAACGTGGACCTAGATATTGAAAAGGGAGATCTGATTGATAGAAGACGGAGGTTAGAAACTTTGAACATACACGCAAATACAACCATTGTATTTTGTCATTTTTCATTATGAAAAATGACAAAATAAGTATTAGCGAAAAGAGAACTTCAAGAGGCGGATACAGACAAATAACGAAAATTGATAAAAGAAGCAGAGGAAAGTGGGCTTAGAATGGACAATTGAGGAAAGAGACTTTGAAAACAAAAATAGTTACAAAGAAAAGAGAATCTACTGGTTGAGAGGGTGAGGGAGAAGGAGAGGGGGTGGGGGAGGGAGAGGGCGTGGAAGGGGAAGGTGGAGAGGGAGAGAGAGAAGGAGAGGAGGAGGGGAGGGAGATGGCGCGGAAGGGGGAGATGGAGAGGAAGAGGGAGAGGGAGAACTAGCGGGAGGGGAGGGGGAGAGGGGGTATAGGGAGAGGGCGAGGGAGATGGAGATGGAAAAAATTTTGAATATAGAAACGAAGACGGAGCAAAAATGCTTTGGACATTATAATAGAGTTAGGAAGGATATTTCGGTGTTACAATAGGGAAGAACCTCCTTGGGGAGAAAGACACGGAAAATAAGAACAGATACAAATACAGAAAAAAATAAATATAGATATAAAGATAGCAGACTGGAGTGACACAAGCAACCACTGCAGATAGGCGCAGATGGAAAAAAGATACCGCATACATTAATAAATGGGTTGTATTTAACCGAGCACCAAAGTAATATTGATATGACCTCTAAATATTTGTCTTGTGCCACCAAAAATCATAGTTGAGCACCAAAATTTAATTACCAAATTATATATTTTTGAGCCCCAAAGTATTGAGTTTTGAAGTTTATTTATCTATTTCAGCAGCAACTTATTATTGTTGACACCACAAATCTTACTTTATCACTAAATATTTGAACACCAAAATAAACAAGAATCGGCATCATAATAATATATTTAAGCCCCAAGAACACAGCAATAAAAAATTATACATTCGAGCACTAAAATTAAAAACATCAAGTATACTCTGCCCCCAAAGTAATACGTATAAATCAACAAGAGCTAACGAACGTAAAACTAAAAATACAAACTTCTAACGATACAAAATAACATAGAAAACAACAGCATAATTATATTATTGCGCTATAAGAACTGCTTTGGCTCTCATCCGTCGTCCCCTCTTTCTTTTCATTCCTATGGGAAGGTTTTTTGCTTCAGGAGGTGGTATAGCGTATTTAAGTCGAATGGACATTCCAAGAACATGTTTGCACATATATTCCTTCATGAACATAGGACAATTACAAGTACCTTGCAGCCAGTCATCTATTTTTTTCGGCAAAGACACTTCCCATTCAGTAAAACACTGTTTCTTGTAATCATCAAATTTTGTCCATGGCTCGTCGAACGATTGCAATTCTAATGCATCTCCACTTGGAATTCTAAAATGAGTTTTGTCTTCGTAATTATGTTTTTTGGGCACCCTTTTAGGCATTTTAGCACACTGATAGGCGTCAGTCCATTGCTTCAAAGTCACAGTTGGTTGCTTTGAAACTGTAAAGTTTTGCAGTTTGTATTTGTTTGACCATTCAGTAACCATTTCAGAAGCGATAAATAAAAAGCGAGAAAGAGGGTAGCGTTCGCTAAGTGTGTTACTGTCTTTAATAACCTTGTTAAAAGATTCTAATCCATTATTGGTTGCCGGTGTTCCAATTGCAGCACCCAAGTACCAATTCGGATTCTGATTAAACCATTCTTCTTGTAAGTATTTCAAGAAATTTTTTTCATTTTTCCATTTATAAAGAAATGCTTGAGATGCCTTGTTGAATATTTCAGGAGACGCTGCCATTTGCAAGGCATCTATATCAGATAGCATTTCTTTTTGTGACGTTTTTTCTACTGCCTGTTCTAGTCGCATTTGCATTTTTCTT
The DNA here is from genome assembly GCA_014611495.1 of Limonius californicus. Lineage (NCBI taxonomy): Eukaryota > Metazoa > Arthropoda > Insecta > Coleoptera > Elateridae > Limonius > Limonius californicus. The sequence goes on along the minus strand of JABXWE010104868.1, from coordinate 4,722 downwards.
TTGGCGTGAGCCCAACACATTCGTACCGTTACTTCATGTCCAAAAACTTCTACAAAAGCATTCTGTATACTTTTTGCAGCGTCGAATACTAAAACGGTTGGACCCATGTGAATTTTATACAGAGAGAATACACATGTTTTTAATGCATTAAATAGAAATTCAAAATCAGATTTCTGTTCTGTCGTAGCCACTATAAAGCAAACGGGTGAAAATGGCGATCTCGATCAGAAGTTCCTGTAATAAGAACTGGAAATTCCTGCCAAATTAGTTTATAGGTTGCATCAGCATGAATAATTTTTGAATCGCGTGCTAGACCCAGCAAGTACTTAGTTGACAACACAAAACGAAAGCTTGTTGTGGACTCATCATTTGTTGTTTCATAGGAAATCACAAAAAATGAATGATCGTCCTCAGGTACCTGAGAATGGTTTGCAGCCATCTTTCTAATTCACCCAAACTTATTGTCGATGGGCCATATTTAGCACAACGTCGACCAGAAAGGTAGTTGTTTAGCTGCGTTAAAGATGGAAGCTGTATGTCGGGTATTTTGGCCAAATTGTGCATAATAGCTTTTGGTTTCAAATGCAGATCAAATAACTTATCCACTTCATTTCGAATCTGTTCACTGAGTCCATATTTTGAACGCGATTCAATAGATTCGTGATCATGAGTTGCTTCAGTTCGAAATAAAAGAACATCTTCAGAAGCTGCATCGAAAAGTAAAAAATTGCTGCAGAGCATTGACCTCCTCGCCTTTTGACTTCCGTACAACGGTAATATGTGTTACGACCTACCTCCGTTACGTGGGTTTTCAAAATAGACCAGCATTTTTCCCTCTTGACAGCTTTTTCAGCTTCCCCTGTGTTGGCAAACGTTTTTACATGAATCCATATTTTATTCTGTTTTCGACGTTTAGCTGGTAACGAGTTTGGATCTGACTCCATTTCTGACTCCGAATCAAAAAGTGGAGCATCCTCATTAAGATTACTAGCGTGGTCTGGGCTAGTAGGCACGCCCATTGGTTGTTCAGCCATCGCACTACTTAATTTTGGTCTTGTACTACTTTCCCTTTGGCATAACCACTAAAATGAAAAAAGTTTTTAAAATTCACATTGATACGCCACTGCTATTACTTCAGTTCGTCTTAATGTAACTTATAAGGCTCTCAAGTATTCTTTCAAAATTATACTTAAAGAATTTCTATCTCGTAAGTCAGTTAATAATATTATATGTACCTACTAATATTACCTATATTTTCCCAAAATAATGTATTTTTGACCCTGTATACTGTAATACTTACATAGTTTTCACAATGAACAACGCTACCTGTGTTCTCGGTGATTACAAGAAGGCAACTAACTGCTCTTCTGTTGCATTCTGGGAGCTGGCGTCATGTCGTGCACAGGTTCACAACCCGTTCTTATTTTTTGGTGCTCACAGTATTATTCCCAACCATTATTTTGGGGTTTGTATAGTATATTTGGTGTGCACTGATAATTTTTAGGAAACATTATTTAGTTTGGGTTTTCATTTAATTTAACTTTCAGCTCATAGACTTTTATTGGATATCATACATTAATTTTGGAGATTATTTAATGTTTTCGGTGTTCATGTATTACTTTAGGCACGGCTTTAATATTTATGCCAACTTTGCTAACATTCCAGGTGCTCATAAATTCTATTTCTGGTTGAGGTTCTTTGGTGCTCGTTTATAAACTTTTGGTGGCCAAATATTATTTTGGAGGCAAAGTATAAAACTTGGCAAGTAATGTTGTGGCTCAATAATTATTTTGGTGCTCATTTAAAATATACCCTTAATAAATATACACATGTAAATAAAGAAGATCCTAGTAAAAGTAGGGATAGGATGAAACAAATAACTAAAAAAAAACGATGTTAAACACAGTGATATTTGGAGAGACCTTGAAAGTACAGACAGTGATAGCAATAAGAGAGATACGTTTGTAACAGAAAAGAAAAAGATGATTTTAGAAATAAAAGCGGAAAAGGGAGCGAGATTCTGGTAACAAAGAAAATGGGAAAAGACGTAGCAGGTAGAAATGGCGACAGCAAGTAAAAACGTCGCAGACGGAGAAAAAACAAGAAGGAAAACTTTTGTAAATAATCGAGCCAGTTAGACCCTAGTTACAATATTTTTAATGATTTTATTAGTAAGGAAAACTTGTTTCGCCTATTAAATTTACATCACAATCCTTACTTATAGCAGTTAATAATAATTTGTTCTGCCCATTTAATAGAGAAGCTTTTGTAACAAATTCTCCGTTAATCTAGAGATCGCTTCGGTTAGAATAATTAAAATTTGTTTGATTGGTGTGCTACAACACGAATAGATTCTGTTTAGTAGTAGAAGCAAAATATTGTCTGGCTAGTTGAAATTGATGAGCAAGTTCAGCTTCTGATTGTTTAGGTTTAGAATCGGGACGAAGTGATTATCTGGAAACTTAACAAGGTCTGCTACCAATGAAGACATAATTACAAACATGAAATATCCAATAACCCTTTTACTTACTGCGAAGTGCGGGTGGGGACGAACGAGCAATTTTGAGCTCCCTGGCCCCGGTTTAACAATTAATTGCGTTATTCCATTATAATCTAATGCAAAGTGAATTACTTCGCGTAGAATATGTATGTAAGGGGGGCACATTTGCGTTAATACGCGGATTAACGATCGGCTGCGGGGATATGGGGTTTGTTAGATGGTTTATAGGTAACGACATCGTGCAGAACGAAATCCTTCCCCAAATACAAGGGCCGGGCGCGACAAATTAACAAACCGCGAGCCAAGTGTAGATATCGAATGCTGTTTTGCTTGGTGGAAATGGGCGCCGTATGAATATGTAGATCCGGTCTCGATATTGCCAGAGAGCTTCTTGTATAAACAAGATGTAAAGATAGTGTAGCGAGATGTTGAAATAGAAAGTGCTTCTAACCCCCAAATTCAGAACTGAACTACATTCCGGGAGGATTTGCAATCCGCTGCTGTCGCTCGACCCGTCGCCTTACGCAAAAGCAATTTCACCAGACGAGATATTCCCGAAGTTATAAACCGATACAGTTGTCAAATTTATCTAAATGTATCTTCCCTGTTTGCAGCAAAGCCCTGCCAAAATCGATCGCATTATTCAAGATTTCCATTAAGCAACCGGTCTGAGTCGCCGTAAAACTGCTTTTGGATTCAATTATTAAGCCGCTTTATTTTGTGCCATTACACGTCGGGTAATGTTGATATTTTCCGATATTTTGGTGCGTAATACCGCAAAATGGTCCACAAAAGCGGATAACGGAATTCGTTTCTGCGCGAGATGGACCGGCTTCGCATTTTACGATCTGCGAGCCTGCCGGGTTTAGGATAGTAAAACTCCCAACACTAAAGGTATCCTGTAATTTGGCTTTTTATGTTCCTAACCAACCGCCATGCATAGTATTATCTTTTACTGCTTCTTTAATTTTAAACCACCCTTCCGTCACACGCGCCCTTTTAAATTCCTAGATAAGAAACAAATACACTCCGCTCTGTTTGCTTTACAACCACCAAACTCGGAAATTAAAGCTCTTGGTAACAATATGGATACGGTTTCTGTTTCCTAAATTCGTTTACAAACATCCGCTCTAATACCTTATCTACTGTCTTTCTATTGCACCTTCGAGTTAATTCCTCTCTTACTTATGGTGCTGTTCTTCAAACTTTTTTCACTGCCACCGGTTGCAAGAGGTTCATCTTACATAGCGACCTAGTACGTATATACAGGGTGTTAATGAATTGCAGGGACTAATTTCTAAGGCATAAAGCATAAATGAAAACAAACATTTTTTGTTAATAAATGTATGGTCAAAATTGTTTCCTTTCAAGGATAGAGCTTCTCAAAGATTCTTTAAGAAGTGCCTAAATGAAGGCAACTCAATTTACTACCTACTATTTGTTTCCATAACGACGGAAATTAATACAGGATACATTTGAAAAGTGGGAAAGAAGGCTTTATTTATCCAGTGAATAACCTAATATATGCCGATGACGGGGTTCTCCCGGCGGAAACTCTTGAAGATATACAAACTTTACTGAAGAAAATAGTAGAAATAAGCGATGAATATGGACTAAAAAACAAAGTTCATGTTAATAACAAAATTAACACAAAACATCGGAAACTTATATATGCATGATCAGGTAGTGGAAAGAGTAAACAAATATAATTGCCTGGGAACATGCGTAAATGAGAACAAGTATGTATAGCTCTGTCGAAATAATAATAAGGATAGAAAAGGCAGGAAGTACATTCATGGAAATGAAAAAAGTGATATGTGGACGAGACTTAAGTCGAGACCTAAAAGTCCGACTCATAAGATGTTACGTACTGTCGGTACTTTATTATTATGGAGTGGAGCCATGGACAATGAAGAAGATAGATATTAAGAAATTCGAGAGATTCGAATTGTGGATGTACCGTCGGATCTTAAGAATACCATGGGTAGAAAGAGGAGATTTTATTAACTATTAAGAAGAGAAAGATTAGATACCTGGGACACATCGTGAGAGGAGAGAAGTATCACTTGCTTTGGCTTATTATAGAGGGAAAGATTGCGAGAAAAAGAAGTATAGGAAGAAGGCGACATTCCTTGAGACTGGTATAACTGCTCCAATAACCAACTGTTTAGATCGGCGGCTTCAAAAGTTAAGGTTGCCTTGATGATTGCCAACCTTCGGAA
>JABXWE010104867.1:0-20320 GCA_014611495.1 Limonius californicus | reverse complement strand
CAAACTTACACTGCCGTTCAGGTGTTTACAATCTGGCAAAAATTTACGGTCAACTCCCATAAGGTTTACATAGTCCATAAGAGCCTGTACTACACTCTCACCATTAGACGCTATATATATGTATATATATATATTTATATATATATATATCTACATACATATATTAGTTGCATTTTCAGTAGCTATAATAACTAACTTTATTTTTTATTTTTTGATTGAATAATAGTTCCACAAAGAATTAGTAAACAACAAGTTTAACATCAATTTAATGTACTCGTATAATCTACTACTTGGTATTGTTATTAGGAAAAATATTCAATATCTTCACTAAAATTTAAATATATCTAGGAAGACTTTGAAGTTAAACTGATTAAATTTCCGATTTAGAAATCAAGATGCGGAATTTTAAAATAGAATCTCGAGTTTGAAATGTATATCTCAAATTTGAAGTCAAAATCTGTATTTTTAAGTTGAAACTTAAGAATTGAAGACGAAACCTGACTTAAAAGATTGTAAAATCGTGCGATTAAAGTAGAAATGTCGAATATAAAGTCTAACTTACGTGATACCGAATTTACAATTGATGTCGTGCCTTTACGAGAACATCTCGCACTTGAAAACGAAATCTTCTGTTGAATATCAAAATTTCATATATTAAGTCTTAAATATCTAATTTTGATGTTGATGTCTTAAATTGGAATTGAAATCTCGCGTGTAAAGTAGAGATTTATATTTTCAATCTGAATTTATATTTTAAAATTGAAACAGGAAGCTTCAATACCAAATCTTTAGTTTAAAGTAGAAATTTTAGATATAAAGTAAAAATTTCCAATTAACTTCAATTAACTTCAAAATCGTAAGCTTGCAGTTGGAATCTCGAAGTTCGAAAGTAAAAAATATCAGGTTTAAAATGGAAATCAGCCGTTTAAAGTAAAAATCACCAGGTAATTGATTGTTTCGCAGTTGAAATTTCGAATACATAATCTAAACATTCGGGTTTGACACCCTGGATGGAATCCCAAGTTTGAAGTGGGGATTTTAATATTGAAAGCAAAAGCTGCAGTTTCAGTGAAAATCTCGAATTCAAATATAAAATCTCGAAAAGTCCAAAGTAAAAATTTCCAACGAATCTAAATTACCATCAAGATTGGTACCACTACTTCGGTTTTAAAGTTGAAATATTCAGTTTTTGAAATTACGAGTTTGAAGTGGAGGTTGAAGTTTTAAAATGCAATTATATAATTTGCAATTTAAATTGGAAATAGAAATTTTGTAGTTCTAAAGCAAAATCAAGTGTTTGGTAGAAATTCCGAACATTAAATTGATATTTTACAATCAAATTCGAAATTTCAAGGATGAAGTCCCTCTTTGAATTCGAGATATATATTTGCTTTATAAGGAAAGTATTGATGTTGAACATTACAAGCGTATTTTGAAGGCATAATATACTGCCTAAATCGCATATTTAAAATAGAAAGTTCGATTGTAATACCTTGCGTTCAAAGCCAGAATATCCTCGAACAAGCGCTAACAATCAAATCCAGTATTGAAAACACACAGTTCAACAACCATATAGACGAAATAGTGTCCCAACACCTCCCATTAAATGCTACCAACATTCAAACAAAACACCTGACGAAATTGCCTCGATTATCCAGCATTTACCAAATAAAAAAGCTCCTGGTCCCGACTTGATTCCAAACATCCTTCTCAAAAATATCACTCCCAAATGCCTTTCATATCTCACCTCTCTTTTTAATGCCTGCTTATCCACCGGATACTTTCCTAAAAACTGGAAACACGCTCATGTAATGCACTTTCATAAATCTGGGAAATGTAAAACCAATCCCTCATCGTACCGCCCAATAAGCCTCCTCAGCACTTTATCTAAGCTTCTTGAAAAAATCATCTACAGCCGACTCTCAACTTATATATCCCAGAAGCCGATACTACCACCCTTCCAGTTTGGCTTAGACCCAACTATTTGACAACACACCAGCTTGCTAGGATTCACGAAATAATAGCTAAAGGTTTCGAAAATAAACAATATACCACCATCATATTCCTCGACATCGCCCAAGCGTTTGACCGGGTTTGGCACAATGGCCTACTTTACAAAATGATCCAACTGAAAATCCCGAAATATATCACTAACATAATCTCAACATTTCTCAGTGAACGTACCTTTGCTAGCATCGTCAATACTTCCGTATCGGGAACCAAGAACATCCAAGCCGGAGTACCCCAGGGATCTATCCTGGGACCCCTACTGTTTAACATATCCATGTACGACATTCCGGTGCCAGGTAACTGCTCCCTAGCGATGTTTGCGGATGATACGGCGATAATAACGCAAAATAGTGACCTAAACGACGCAATCCAAGCTCTCCAAAGTGCAACAGATCAACTGCAACATTGGTTCAACCGCTGGAACATTACATTAAACCCAACTAAAATTATCGCAAAGATATTCACTCTCCGTCGATTCCAAAATCCAATCCCCATTGTTATCAATGGTAATATCATCCCATGGAACTCAAAGGATGAGGCTGTAAAATACCTAGGAGTCCATTTGGACCAAAAACTAACCTGGGGATACACATAAACTCCAAAGTAAATGACTGTCATCATAAGTTAAGATTGTTATACCCACTCCTAAATAGAAACTCTCCGTTGAAAATCGAGTGCGCCCTGCTAATATATAAATCCATCCTGCGATCGGCTCTTATGTATATCAGCGTAGTGTGGGGTGCTACGTCAAAAACACATATTAACAAACTGCAGGTGTTCCAGAACAAGGTCATCAGAATGGCAACCAACGCTCCTTGGTTCATCCGCAATGATCAGCTACATCGCGAACTGAATATTGCCTACATCCAAGATTTTATCAAAAGCACCACCAAAAAATTCATGGAAAACCTAAGAACCAGCCCAGCTGCCGATCACTACACACTAGGATAACGATCAATAAACCTTCGATTGAAACCTCGTCTCCCACAGGACGTGCTACTAAGTGACAGTGACTAAAGATGCCCACCCATTTGACTAGTGCGCAATAAACTAGCCCTTTATCATATTTGTGTATAATGTTTATGTTTTATATTTTGTAGTAACCTAATACTAATCCAATATTACTGTGTATGGCCCATGTGAGCCGATCCGGTTTTAATAAATTAAAAAAAAAAGCCAGAATATCGAGTATGTTTTCTAAAGTTTACATATTAAAAGCGAATTCCGAATTTAAAATTGAAATCTGGTGTTTAAATTGGAAATAATGAATTTTACGTCAAAATTAACAGTATCTAGCCTACATTTTCGGTTTTCAATTCAAGTTTACGAATTTGTAGTTGGAATATCCAGTATGCAGCGGAGATTTAAAGTTGAAATCTTGATGTTAAAGTATAAATGCTGGTTTTCGCGTCAACATGTATAGTCGAAATTTTATGTGCACTGTAGAAATTTCGACTAACTTCATTTACAATTCTAGTTTTCGAGTGGAGAACCCAATTTTTATCAAACATTTGAGTCTAACCCAAAAAGAAAATTTCCAAATTAACTAAAATAGTGATATCTTGCATTAAAGCAGACATATCTGGTTTCAAAACAAAATCTCGAGTGGAGGTCTTGAGTTTTAAGATGATAGATTATAATTTGTTGCTTAATAGAAATGTGGCTCGTTTACTTTCGTAGCGCCCAAAATACGCAACATACGCAAAGTAAATTACGTTCCGAGAGTAAGAAGCTTAAGATAGATGGTCACTCATAAAAACAAGTTACCGCAGTAAGAACGTTAAAATAATATCACTTCGAATCATAACTTCTAATTAACCCCTTCTTCTTCCTTTCCATACCATTAAATTGAATAGATAATATCGCTAAGCATGTTCCAAGTAAACATGCGAGAGGATTATGAAATGAACAAGGAAATGACCACCTTATGAAAGGCTCTTCCTTCTCGCCAGCCTGGGGTGATCGCAAACATCAATAAATATTGCAATTACTTAAAGTTTGTTAGGTTAAGGAAATTTGTATTAGTTTTGAAGAGCCTTTGGGCATTTCATCACTGGCATTCCCATCATTTCATTTCAATCATTGCACAACTGTTTCGTTTTTGCCCTGAATTTCCTACAAGTATTTTTTCATTTACATTAGAGAAATTTAATAGCCTGGCCTAAAATGAAGGTCGATAGTGTAATAATTTATTTTCTAATCTAAAAACACAAATTATTTTTTAAATTAATAGCTATTAAATTAGTTACGATTCAAATTGTGTCCTTACAAACACCTACACTTCGCTCACAACAAATTAAAAATCTTCTTTTATGTACTCTTACCGGTTTTGAAATGGAAATTTTAAATTTACCGTCAATTTCGAATTATTGTCCATGACTGGATTAAGATCTTAATCTCCCGGAGAAATCTCGCCGATCCCACAGGGCATTACGCAATTTCAATTATTCCCAGCCTTAACTTAAAGAATCCTGTTCACTGTGCGATCGAAGAATAATTGCTTCTTTATCTCCTCGTGTACGATCAAACTGTTAAGTGACCTAAGACAGGAAAACCATAATGGCGAATAATTGCGCTATTTAGACTCCGGATTGATGTATGCAGCATTCCAACGAGTAACGCGATATGTTTCCTTTTCCCTTAATTAAAGAACATGCAGAATGAGCTTGTGCATATTTATTTTTTTCGCGGAATGTGTACACGCCTTAATATTAATGCGTTGCCGAGTGCACGTGGAAGTGCACTTGATTGAATTTTTAGGTCTTAAAGTGTTCACGTGCTAACATCTCTCGTGATTACAGGACAGGCTTTAATTGGATGCTGTGTTTCAGCTCGAATTATAATTTTTAAAAAAGTCGCTCCGTTTAGATGATGTTAATTACATGTACGCGGTAATAAGCTTCTCTACCCTTACAAACCCATTTGCAAGACGCTGGAAAGTTTTTGACGCACGTGACAGGCTTGAGATAATTGGAAAGGACGTTAAAAGGTACAGTAAACTATATTTTCAATACAGGTTGGCTGTGAAAAATAGAATTTGTGTTTTTTCATAAACCTTACAGTTGATTGCTTCTACAACAACTATTTAATAGTTATGAAAGTACCTATAGTTCAGTTCACAAAATTTATTTCTGATTGCGCAACATAACATCCACGGGGGTTATGATGGTGTTGTACGTCTCTTAAGGTCTGTCCTACCTAATAAAAATGGGCGTTTGATTTGCTTAACAAACCTTCATGGATTCTGGAGAAGTTCTTTGAAAACGTATAATAAATGGTGAAGCTGCATCGTGGAAGTCTAGCTAGCAATACATTGTAAGTTTTTAATCTTATCTAAAAAACAAAGAATGTATAGAGCAATAGCTAGATATATTTAAGAAAATGCACACTATAGGGGTAATTTTAATCCATTACAACCTAAAATAATGTTTAACAACAATTAGCCTGGTATATCCGGTGACTTTTTCTTAGTTCAGTGTATAGATAAAGAGCAACAGAAACTCAAAACTTTTTTATACTCTAAATAGCAAATCAAGGTTTGACCGTCGTTTTTTTCTGTTTCGGCAATTGTGTTGATTCTGTTTTACTTATTTTTGCTTGAACACCAGATAGAGAGAGAAGATATTTCGGAGTTAAAAGAAAAACCGTTACTTTTCGTACCTTAGCTGAGTTCTGGTCAGCTGCAGAAGTACTCATCCTTTTTTAGGTTATATTGAATTATAATTTGTATTTATTATGTAGTGGAAGTACTGAATTGTGTGAAGACAACCGTGTGGCCGGAGCAGGATTTTAGGTGCCGCTGTGCGCTGCCGTTTTGACGACGTCATTATCGCGCTGCCGCTTTGGCGCCGGCTGTTTTGGCGCCGGCTGTTTTGGCGCCGGCTGTCTTGACGCTGCCGCTTTGGCGCCGGGGCATTTGGGCCCCGTTCTCGTTTTATTATTATCACAAACTCTTATTTAGTTTCACTTGTTTGTAGTATATATGTACATGAGTATTTTTTGGATTATATTTCCGGTTGGGAAACAACCCCAAGAAATGTATTTACGGTGATACATTTGTAAAAATTTTCTATAATAAATAAAACATATATTGTCCTGTCTAGGATGATAAAAGGAAAGAATTACCGTCCTATGACTAATCAGGAAAAAAGTATATTTTAATACATTTTAAACATTAACCGGATAATGGCCATTACTTAGAAGTAATTTTGAACCGTGTAAAAAAGAGCTATAATTAGTGGGACAAGCATATATTTCATGAAAATATGTTTAATTGCGAATTTAGCTTTATTTTACTCGAACTTCCAAATAAACCATATTTGAATAATTTTACAAACTTAATGTTTTAACAATTTTCGTAACAAACTTTTGTACTATATTGGGGTTGGTTCCCCAAAATGTCAATATGTCCAAATGTCACGTACCGCCGTGTTGTACGTGTAATGTGCATTTTGTTTAATCTATCTATTTGTTGTTCTACGGAATCATATACTTTCCTTGATTGCTTGTAATTTCTTTTATATGAAGTTAAAACAATGTAGCGATAGCTAGACCGCTTTAAAGCAGACTATGATTTACCATTTTTTAAATATCTTCAAAGAAATGTATAAAATCCGCTGCCGCTGTCAAGCAATTCAAACGCCATTTTTTATCAAGCGCAAAAAAATTTATGAACTGATATGATAGTAACTTCTGCGATTGTTAACTTAGGCATTCAGAAATAAATATGTCGGAATCCGGACTAAAAACTAGTTGTCGCAGCTAACTATTTGATAACTATTAAATAATTGTGATAAATATTGTAAAATCTGTATGATTTAAATAGAAACATACATTTTTTTCTGTAATCAATCGTTATCAACAGTTTACTTGGTCATAACTCATATTATATAATATACGTAATAGTTATAGTATAAAGTGTGTTTAAAAGTGATGAAAAGAACCTCTTGCCGCTTTATTTATTTTGAAATGAGCTGTAGTCCATTATTCCAATATTACTTCGCAAATATAGCGATGTAGAACAAACATAAATGTGCAACATTAGTAGAACCGCATTCCACAGTTTTTAGTTCTTGTCAAAAGCGATAAATATCAAAAATTATAGCACGCAACTATTGTCGTCGGTTAACGAGAGTGCTTGAAAATGAGAGTCCGAGAAAATTCGGCTACTGGATAAAGGAATCCCTGCGACACTATTCTGCATAAAAACGTGATTCTCTGAAGCTACAATAAATGTTTTCAATGCAGGTAGTAGACTGCTTACTATCAGGTTTCCTTCTAAAATCTAAAAAGTGAAAACCCCTAACGTTAACCCCCTCATGCACTCTCGTTAGCCAACGACAATATAAGCGTTCTTTTTTCATCTCGTAGTATCAATGTGTTCAAATTAAATGACCAATAACTTTAACTACTTACATTTAATCGTTGTAATATTTGGCATTTCCAGCATGTGACAAGGCCTAAATAGGTGAAATGCTGTTCTCTCTATAAAGCTAATTTTGTTGTAAAGGGTCTAAGATATCAACTGGTATAAATGTTGACGTACCTACTATATGAATTTTTTTTTGGATTATTGTGTTTTAGTAAACATGGTCTTATCAGTGGTAGCACAAGAAATTAAATTATATCAACATTTTATTACTACAGTGTAGGTCCAACACTAACATTACACCAACGCCACCAGGTGATGTTGGTGTAATGTTGCAATGTGGAGATTTGTTATGACGTGAGTTGGAGGCAACTTTTGACTACCTTTCTACTTGACATAACTTGTTAATAGAACGGCGTTGTTTTCGTATAAAAACATACCAACTTGACATAGTAAGTTACATTTGTATAAATTACACTCTTCACGGGGATAGCGTTAACCTATTTTTGGAGAAAAAAAAAGGAAAGTCTTCGCAGGTTTATTCTCGGTATGAGAATCGGCCGCTATAGGGTTCAGTCGGGTCCGTAACGGAATCTTCAGCCCCTTTTCGGCCAGTAAAGGGATTTTAAGAATGGGAAAGTCCAGAAAAATTGAATAATTGGATGATACTCTCGTAGCATTTACCTATACGACCCAGGAAAGCCACGAAAAACCTGAGTCAGGACAGACGATCTGTGGGTTCGAACCCTAGATTTCTCGAATGAAAGGTAAACGCTCTATTGCTGAGCGATCTACCTCAGCTGTTTGAACAGAATTCAAAAATATAAAAGATCAGTAGACGTAACTGAAATATTACTTCAGTACACAGAAACTGCACCCCCAAATCAATTTTTAGTGACCCTTTATTATTATAAATCTGCCATTGTCGTATCGAAAATACCCTATCCATAAGATAATTGAATTTGTATAAATGTCAAAAGCTGAGAATGTCATGAGTGTGGAAGGGTTTTTGCCATGTACATATACAGAGTTAATCAAATGTATGGAAGCATCCATATATTTCGGTAACCATTTGTTAGATTTTTCTGAATTTTCGTACAGGATGATCTCAAAATATGGCGTATTCAAAAATGTTTTCCCCAATATTGCCACGGTTTCAGTTTTTTCAAAATTCATGTCAACTTCATTATTTCAAACGAAACACCCTATATAATTTTTATAACATTCGATAGATAATTTTTCAACGAGTTCATTAATATACCATGTGAAATTTTTATTCAATAATAACAGAAATATCATAAAAAAAACGAAGAAAGTATTCCTGAATTATTAAAGCTGATTAGAAAAAGAAGACTGATTAGAAATGTCAATATCTTAATTAATTATTGGAATATTTTGGCGTATTGTAAATACTTTTCTTGGCGCAATCAAGTCTAAGTTATAATTTCCTTGATCGTAATGTGAAACAACAAAACTTTATCGATAATAATAAATATGTTACTTTCGGAAAGAGACCGTATTGAAATATTGATGATGATTGGTTTCGGAGATAGAAGAACTCAGAAAGAAGTTTCAAATTTCTTCAACACGACTCGCCCAGATCGAGACCCTATATCACGAAGTACGGTATCCAAAACATTGAAACGATTCGAGCATACTGGAAATGTAAAGAATATTCGGAAATCAGGATGTCCAAAAGTAACAACTACGCCTGAAAAAGCACTAAATGTTGTAGTTTCAGCCGTGGATTAACCACATACTTCTTCAACTCAATTAGGTTTAGATAATGGAATAAATCAAATGTCGGTGGTGAGAAGCCGTATAAAGTGAATGTGATCCACGAACTGATTGAGGGCGATTCCTATAGAAGAAATTAATTTTGTGAAATTTTAATGGAGGGAAGTAATAACTTCATTAGGAATATCTCCGATGAAGCCACTTTTTGTCTATCTGGGTCGGTCAACAGGCAGAATTGTCGATAATGGGCGTTCGAGAATCCTCATTGGGCCCAAGAAAGCCAAACTGAATTCCCCAAGAAATTGAATATTTGGGCTGGTATCATTGAAGATAGAATTATTGGACCATTCTTTATTGAAGGAACATTGAATAGTGACAGATACCTCAATGCTATTACAGAATGAAATTGTCCCTGCGCTGATTAATTTGTTCCCCGATGGAAATGGTGGAGTACGTCAAAATATTTTGTTCCAACAAGATGGGGCGCCACCGCATTTTGCACGTAATTTAATGCAATATGTTGATGACATATTCAGAAACCGTTGGATAGGACGATGTGGGACCGTCGAATGGCCATCACGTTCTCCGGATCTTACACCATTAGATTTCGTTCTATGGGGACATGTTAAGAATATCGTATACAAACAGAGACCAGATAATTTCGAACATTTGAAAGTAGTTATCCGAAGAGTGATGGAGGATATTTCACGAGAACACATCGTAAATATATATAATCGTTTAGCTCATTGTCAGACAGGCAATGGCCAACAATTTGAACACCTACTTAAATGAGTAGCCTCTCCTTGTTTTAGTTAGATTTGGTTATTCAAGAGTACTTTGTTCGTGTTTTTTTTTAGATATCTCTGTTATTATTGGAAATAAGAATATCATATACCATATATCAAATGGTATATGAATGAACTCCATGAAAAATTCCCTATCGAATGTTATAAAAATATATAGGGTGTTCCATTTGAAATAATGAAGTTGACAGAAATTTGGAAAAACTGAAAACGTGGCAACATTGGCGAATCCGCCATATTTTGAAATCACCCTGTACGAAAATTCATAAAAATCTTAACAAATGGTTATCGAGATATATGGATGGTTCCATACATTTGATTAACTCTGTATAATTTCCACCATGGAATAGTATAGGAAAGGGCATCTACACAATCCTAGTAGCGGATTTCCCATTAGGCTAAGTATATTGGAAGCTACGGCGCCAAATTTTTGACGGCAGCAAATTTTCGGTCGACAGTTTTCAACAACAAGAAATTTATAATGGCATGACGGCCTGGCTACATTTTTAGGTCGATTAAATTAAACGGCCCACAGACGATGCAATTTGCTGTACAACACGCAGTGCTGCAGATTGGTCAAGCGGTTGGATCGAGTTGCATTATGAAAATTTCGCCACTAACGTTCAGACATAAATTGAAATTGGTTGTACAGCAAATCGTACAATATTATTATCCAGCAGATAGCGAGTGTCTGTAGTATAACTATAACATATAACTGTTTTAAGTCTTTGCATATTTTGTGATGGAATCCACTACCTAAAAAACAGTAGTTTCAATTGTGGTAGTTTTATTAGAAGCATACGAAAAAATGGTAAGAAGAGGTGCAAACTGGTTGCTGCAACCACACATATATTCACATATGAATTCACTACACAAACCATGCGTCAGTGGGCCAACAGATTTCAAAAATTACCCAGTTGTACGACAAATTTTTAAGCATGCTGTACTACAACGCCATACACGTTGCAATTGTTCTTGTTCGTACGATTGAATCAATTTCGATTGTACAATCTGTTGTAAGATAAATTTTATCATCTGAGGGCCCTATTAATAATTTCTTAGAAATATTTTCTACTTTTCGAAATACGACACGAATTCATTATTCGTCACATCGCCCATTGAAATGAAAATAAAAATTGTTATATCATGAAGTCTTATGTACTGTTAAGGATTACTATGTTCCTTTAATATTTCCAATAAAGACTAAATCTTTTTCTATCTGCCTATTCTGAATGTACAATTTTAGATGTTATGTTCAGAGGCGTAACTAGGCATTGGAAAAGGTAGAGTTGCCAACGGCGACGCCCCGAGGGGGGTTCAAAAGGCGCCGAATGTCAGGGGCGCCGAATGTCAGGGGCGGCGAATTAATAATTTGACAAGGGCGTCAAAATCTTAGTTACGCATCTGGTTATGTTTAATAAGACAAGCGGCAAATTATATCAGCCTACGGGCGGCATACTCCTAAATCCACCACCGCACAATCAACAGCAGGTAGATTTTGTCATACCGCAATGAAACTGCAAATATTGCAAGCCTATATCAAATTATAAACAGTTAAATACTGCAACGGTACACAACAAGGTCATGAAAAGTATTTAGGTATTGTATGAAGCAATTTTACAAATGAATTTCGCTAGTATCGTTAGTTACAGCGAATCGTATAACGTATAACCGATTCACAATATCTCCGTGACGGGCGACTATGGAAATGTGAGATATTTGTCCGAATAAATATGGTGTTGTAAAGTGTCGTTCATGCTTTGTAAATTGAGGTTATAATTTATAAGAAAATGCAGTGTTGCTAGCGTTGTTCAGTTAATTGTACACATACAAAAAATTCTGAAAAATACGTTCAATAATAAAAAATAACGGGTGTTCAATGAGCGTTTTAGTCCTTGGCATAGGCAAATATTTGCGTATGTTCTTGGTGACTGGGTTGCAGAACGTGCGTTCACAGTTGGAAATCATTCTCGAAACTCTTCCCTACACGCGTTTTCTATCCGCCGACCATTGCGAAAATAATATTTTACCATAACAGTTTTTTGTTCGTGCGTGAACATTGTAACACTAAGAACAAAAAATTTGATTTAAATATGTATAGAATAATCAAATTTGACGCCTTAACACTGATATCTGACTGATATTATTCGAATTGAGACATACGTTTTGCAGTCCAGTGTCATCCAGGATTAAAAAGGATTATTGAACCCATTACAGTAGTTGATAAAATATGCAATTTAATAAATGCAAAGCATAGCAACATTTGAACGATTCGATTGTCTACCAAGGAAACACTTGACCTTCAGTAACAGTAAAATATGCCTCTTCATTACTTGAATTTACTAAAAAAATTATACATATAATATAATATAACTTTTTGCAAATAGCAAATATTTCACGTTTTATTAACAACACCACCTCTACTATTACGATGTGTATGTTGAAAGAGTTTAGATTACATACTGGGCGTTGTAAGAGTTAGACACACTCCTTCTAAGTATTATATTTAGTACCAGTTCACAAAGAAGTTTATGAATCATATAACCGCAGCGACTTACAGTTAAACCGCTTATGCGGAAATTTACACTTCCGGTTTCACTGGCTTGATTTATTTTTGTCTAGAAGATTCTTTAGGTTTATAAAAATGAACACAAATTTATATTCAACGCACGTTATTTCGAAAAGGTATCGTTTGAAATGCTACAAGCTCTTTTTTAAGTAGCTACCTACACTACAACCACAGTTAAAGTAGTTTTTCGCTGCTTTTCTATCGAAATTTAATTAAAGCCCAAGTTGTGCCACTCGGGTAAGTTCATTTCTTCACCGTCGCCCACGATTTCAATAAGCCAACCATTTAAATTTTTGAGCCGGTACCTATGAGCACAGTTAAAAGAAAAACAACTTATTAATTTTGTATTGCACTGACCGCAATGGCCAAATTGAATATTTGAAGGCAGAAATGTAGGATGTAAAAGAATAAATTCTCTTACTAGAGCAGGATTTTTCGTTATTTTTATTATCCGTGGTCATTACTGCTGGAACTATTGTTATCTGCAAGTAACAGTTTACATTTTAATTAACTAATTTGCTAGGGTGAAATTTAATAGATGATTTCTAGGGAAAAGGCCGATTTGTTTAAATACTAAAATCAATATATGAAGACACAATTTAAAGTCTAAAGTGCTCAAAAAATGTGGTTAAAATCGGACGAACCAAGCGAAAACAATAAACTCAACTCGGACATGCCTGAAGGTTTTCAAATCATTTAAGTTTAAATACTGCTCAGTTAAACTTATTTGTTCTGATATTTTGCTGGTATATCGAAAATCATCTCTTCGTAATCACAGACAACAAAATTACAAGATGAAGTTTCACTCAACAACTACTTTCATTAATTGAGACTTATCGCAGATTACTGTCTATTACAAAATCTCAATTTTATCTTCGAACACGCATCCTCCGGAATTCGAGGTAACTCGGGTACAGATGTTCAGCGAACCAAGAAGTTGTATTATCTAACCACCGCCTACTTTCCTCGACTATGTAGACGACATTCTTTGCCGCGCAAAAATTTTCGATTTTGCCGGAATTCGAATTGTTAACCGGCCATAAGCTTCCGAGAGAAGTGTTTTCGAATTTTCTCCGTTTATAGGTCTAATTTGCGCTCATTATTCCATTAAACTAATTTACTGTAATGTTTGTTTTAATAGCTGTTTCTTATCTGGTAATACTTGGAACTTAAGAGAAAACTTTCTGTTTCAGGTGTCGGAATGATCCCAGTTAAAGAGTAAGTAGTTCACACTCACTGTGTTTGCTTTTAACTGTTCTCTATCCTTTTATTTTATTTTTCTTATTCAAATTGCACATTGTTGTTTCTGTTCTAACAATGGCTTCATTTTTTACTAATGTAAAGTAATGGAAAAATCAACAACTTTCTTTTAAGGAGGAATCGTAATGAGAACGCTCGTAATCATAAAATAAAATCAGTCCTCAGATTTATGTGATGTAACTTGTTTTGGTAGTGATACAGTTACATAGTTTCATGTTATATGATTTGGATCAGATGTACCGTAAGCAACCTACGCTATTTTTATAGCACGTGTTATGAGACGGTAATAGTATATTAAAGAACTAGTTTCATAAGGCCCTTTCTTAACGCACGAGTCCAAGTTTGAAAAACGAGACGCGAAGCGTCGAGTTTTTCAACGGACGAGTGCGACAAGTGGTCTTATGAAACGTGTTCTTTATACTATTTTTTCTATTGAGGAAGTTTAAGAGTATTTTAAATAAATTTATGTAGAAAATTTTACGTCAAATCGATTACTAGGGAGTTTTTGTAAACACTTATGGCAGCAATGACAGGTGGCTGAAACTGACATTTCAAACTTTCAAATTCAAATCGAACTACCAACATCGTAAAAAAACAAACTAAAAACAGTACGATTATAGGCCTCCTTAACGTACTGTTTTTAAGCTAAAACAGTGCGCTTAGAACGGCTTTATAAAACCGAAATAGAAAAAAACAATTTATATAATTTCGAAGATTTATTTTATTGATTAACATGCGGAGTATTAAAATAGCGATCGCGGTTTATAGCCATAACTGCCATTAATTATTTTTTATAGAATACAAAGATGGACGTTAACTTTATTAAGACGCCAATAAAGATACAAAGTTCTGAACTGCGTTGGGTTGTGAAGTTAATATTTAAAATTATAAGACTACAGCGACTTGGTCATCTTATTAAGAAAATGATACTGCTGCCACCAAACTTTCCTTAAATGTGTTATATCTTTGACTTTATATAAAGTCAAAGGTTATATGAAACATTATTGTAAGTTAATTGTAGGAAGCTGACGGTGAGCCAACATAAACTTATTTAAATTCTCTAAACTGCTTAAGGCAAAAAAATCTTATTAATTAATTTACCGTTGAGATCTTCGTGAAGAAGCCTTACTTTATTATAGGTATTAAACTAATATGTTGGCTTCCCCAACATTATTTCTTCTTCTGCTTGGTATCAGTGTCTCTGTTGGAGGTTACTGATCATTATGGTTATTTTAATCTTTAGATATTGCTGACTTGAATAGTTGAGTCGATATCATACCGAACCACTCTAGTAGGTTTCGTAACCGCGATGGTCGACGTCGTTCAACGCTACATTTTCCTTGAAGAAGTTCAAAAATATCAACGAAAAAATAATTTGGAAAATTATTAGCTTAAATATAGAAAGATATAACAAAAATTTCCATTAAATTGTTTTAAAATTAAATTACAAACAAGGATGAGAAACTGTAAGATTTGTTCTAAATTGTAAGTTCATTGGTATTAGTAAGATGTTGTCGTGAGCTAGAGGTCAGCGCATTAAACTTCTACGTTGAAGGTCTGGGGTTCAATTCACAGTACCGCAACAACGACCGTTCTCTTTGGCACACCAGCGAGATATTCTTCCTAAACTCTATTTGTTGAGCATTGAGCTAGAACGTCAACAAACCCACGTGTTTGATTCACCCGAAGGCGCGCTATGATTGGTCTACGCTAGATAACGCTAATGCCTAATTACTTAAGGAGTAATTGACGCTCAAAACCTTTACTTTGCGCTCGTAATTACCGGGTTAAGTTTGTGTGCTTTTTGAGCAGTGCTTATCGGTTTTCGGAGGGTTTGTATAGTGCCTGGTGCTTATTTTCTTAAAATGGAGCAAGTTGTTCCAGAAACGTGTAATCGTAGGGTACGTCCTACTACTTTAAATGAAAAACAATTAATAGTAAAATTGTATAATTCGACGTTAGAAGAAAATCCTGAGATTTAACTGACTGACATTGTACAATTTGTTGCTAAAATAGTGGGTGTTAGTGTTGCAACAGTAAAAAGAATTTTAAAGGAGTTTCGGGATACTAAAACTTTGTAATAATTAAGTGTTTATTATTCCTTTAATACTTTAACTATTACGTATTTATTTGTGACTGACTAATTAATGGATTGCAGGATTTAACATGATGCACCTATTTGTCAACCAGGCATTGGACTACTTAACAGCGGATTGCTTTTACGTCAATATTTGTAATGCAGATGTCTCCAAGTCCATAAAACACCTTTAGTTAAAAAAATTCTTCTTTTCAGAACCACCAATTCTTCTAAAAAAGAATTCTGACGGCGCGAACGTTAATTTAGAAACGCAAGGAATATTGCGTAAATACACATCCGGTAATTCAACGCACCTGTCAAGCGTTTGTTTGCGTTCTAGCTCAATGCTCAACAAATAGAGTTTTAGAACTGTGGTTTCTTCAACTTGCTTTTCTATTTCTGGTGGATCGTCTGTTTTACTATCCATTTGATTAGCTACTGATTTTCTCTTAACGCATCTGTTGTAATACACACCATCCATTTCAAAAGGGTACAAACTAAACTAAACTGAACCTAATATTATTACGTACTTAACTGCTGTGTTTTTTTCTAACTTCGGGAGATTTTGGAGAACACACAGTTTTAGTATCCCGAAACTCCTTTAAAATACTTTTTACTGTTGCAACACTAACACCCACTGTTTTAGCAACAAATTGTACAATGTCAGTCAGTAAAATCTCAGGATTTTCTTCTAACGTCGAATTATACAATTTTACTATTAATTGTTTTTCATTTAAAGTAGTAGGACGCCCCCTAGGATTACACGTTTCTGGAACAACTTGCTCCATTTTAGGAAAATAAGCACCAGGCACTATACAAACGCTCCGAAAACCGATAAGCACTGCTCAAAAAGCAAACAAACTTAACCCAGTAATGAGTGCAAAATAAAGGTTTTGAGCGTCAATTACTCCTTAAGTAATGAGGCATTAGCGTTATCTAGCGTAGACCAATCACAGCGCGCGCTCGGGTGAGTCAAACACGTGCGTTTGTTGACGTTCTAACTCAATGCTTAACAAATAGAGTTTAGTAAATCTTCTCTGTAGTAGAAGTGTTTACACGTCACGTGGTTCGGGGTCCACGTTAAGCTGCTGGTCCTGTGGTACTTTAAAACGCGCAATACAGGCATAGGAAAGCAAGTCGCTATGTTTAGTAATAGACAAAAGCACTCAAAGAAGAAGATAGCTAATTCCTATTATAAATTATTATAAAGATATGCATGAAAATTGCGTCACATAGGCAAATGACCATGGCCTTCACGATGTCATAAACCGTTTTTCTGACACTTACTGTTTTTGAGAAATTATTCGCTATTTTATTATTTTATATGTTTCTTATGTTTTGGATTCTGCATGAAATTGTGAATTCCTTATTTGTAATTTTCAGGCAAGTCGCTCATTTAGTGAAAGCTTTAGGAGACTTCTAAATGTAGAAATCGCTACTTCCTTTTTCTTTATTTTCTATATTTAAAATTACCGAAAAAAGAATTAATTGGACATATTAATTTAGTTCCCTGTTAGCGAAAATAAAATACATCAGTTGAGAAAAGCTGATTCAAAAGTCTAAAATAAAAATCTACAGGGTGTCCTATTTAAAAAACAAAGTAACAAGTACATTCTCTAAAGCAGCAGGCGTTAGAAAAAAGCGAATATTCACACAGTATAATTTTCTGGCTAATTAAGTATAAACGTCCTGTGTACATCTACCTAATATTTAACATTTATATTATTTTAACCAAGATATTTTACTGATATCTTCTTCTTCGAGTGATTTTTCTCTTAAGAGAAGGTGACAAGACGTGTTCCGCGTTTTAAAGTACCATAAACATAGAGGACTTACAACTTAACGTGGGTTTCGAACCACCGGAAGTGCAAACACTTCTACTCCAGAGAAGGTTTACTAAACACCTCGCTGGTTTGTCATTGCTTTGCGACGGACAACGACCGTTAAAAATGCGATGTTCCAGTACTAGGAATTGAACTCCAGACCTTCAGTGTGAAGACTAAGGCTCTGATCTCTTGTCTCAGATCGCTTGCCTACCTAGCTGTTCAGAATTCGAGTAAATATCCTGTGTATAAGATGATTCCTAAGTATTGTCCATAGTTTAAAAAATGTGAAGAACACTATAGAGATTGTATTTTTGCTTATCAAACAGCACGTATTACAATGAATTTCCACAGGGTCTTTTTTGAAGTTTGACATACGATCTAAGAAAAGAAATTTTAATATTTATGTCGAGTTGTTCAAACCAAATCAAATCATCTGTTGATGTTAAGATGGGCCCACTTGCATAGATAAGCAGATAGTAGAGCGATCAAGAAAACTTAATCGAGTTTGTAGCAACTGTACTATTTTTAGATAAGCTGTTAAATTGTTTTGATACGCTGTAGTTCTATTAAAACTATAGTTACAGCAACTAACCAATGACACATAGATTTCATAAGTGATCGCGATTAGACTTTTTCTTTATCGCATCGTATAAACAATTAATAATGAAACATCAATATACATGAATATTTACACAAAGGTAACTCCTCTAAAATTGAACGATAAGAATACTTCTTGAAAATCGGCTATCAATCATTGTCTAATTTATCTTTACCTGCGTGATTAATACTTTTTTAAATTAGGGCGCTTATTGCACAATTTAATTGTTATTGCACTAGAATTGTTCAAATTTCTCTCTAGTCAATATTTTATATAACGTGTCTCATTTTGATTTTGGGGTTGTGTTTTTTGAATAAGCTCATAATTTTTGACAACTCGACGGTTTATTCATATAACTGAAAGAGAAGGCACAGGATTGTGGTCGAAGTAAAGTATCTGCCATATGTCTATGTTCTTATTGCAGATGACCACTGTTTTGGTGAAACTATTAATAACATTTTCCCAGAATTGCGACCCAATCTCATCCATAAGTCGACGAATGCTTTTCTTGAGCTCAACGAAGGAAAGTGTTTGCAATTATAACGAGCGATCAAGATCAAAGTTTTCAAATTAGGGTTGGCTGTGAGTGCTACAAGGCATATCGTAGTTGCCATGTTACGCAGTGAACTTAACTTCAAACTGTATCTCGTCGCAATTAAATCCGTTTTAGAAAAGTAAATAATAATATAATAAATACATTATAACAATATAATATAAAACATTTATTTAAGTATTTCGGACAGGTGAATAAATTATTTTTTTCACTACTAGTAGTAGAAGATGCCATTATTTATGTCGTTTTCGGGTTAAGAAGATGAATTTCTCTCCTAGTAGGAGATAATTTTTCATTAGCTCCTACTAGGAGATAAAAATAAGTGGACGCGACTGCCTCCCTGGACTTTCCCATACTGGAAACTGTTCATATCATCTTTATTCAACGGTAGAGTTATTTTCCTCAAAACGGTTGTTCAAGTGCTATCCTAAAACCTTGCCTCGTAACGAACAGACTTACAAGGTTTGTAAGAAGTCCCGCCAAATATCTGCGGTGCCCCTTAATTTCCTTTTAATATGCAACCAGGCATACTTCATTCTCTACTATATACGTCGCGCGGTCTAACTAGTACCGATCGCTGTTGCTACCGAGGTAAAATTTTCTAAGTCCCTGGAAATTATATTTTGTAGGGCATAAAAAATCCATTTTTTTATTTTCGCGGAAAAAGATTCTTTGACGCAAACAAATAACAACCGTTAGAATAAAAAAAAATATTTTTCTAAAAAAGAGGGGGAGGGGGCCGGTGCGCTTACATATATCCACGATTGTAATATTTCTTTACATATTCATATGCTCCATTACGTACTGAGCGATTCAGTGAAAACCCCAGCTTCCTATCTTTTTTCGTTTATTAATTAAAGGAGTTTGAAGTTTCAAACTTCCAAGCTTCGTAGAGGGCGCCACAGGAAAATTACGGAGTTCTTCAAAAAACATATCGATAGCCCCTTGCGAGGTCTGTCGACATATGAAGTTTAAAAAAATTCCTTGGAGCAGTTTTTGAGAAATAATTTTTTGAAAATTTCCAAAATTTTGAAAATTCGTAATTTAGGCCCCTTATAATTTTTCAAAAAAATTTTTTGTATCACCTCATTTTACCCGTCATATACTATTCAGAAAATAAAAATCATTTGAATCGATTCATCCGTTTTCGAGTAATTGGGCGTTAAACTCAAAATTTTCAAAAAATCATAGCGCCCTTCATTTTAAAGCTAGCGAGTTCGGCAAAAAACTAACAGATTTGTCTTATGACCCTCTATCGTTATCCGCGATAACAGTTTCAAAATTGTAATCACGAAAAAAGTGATACCAAAAAAAGATGCGTAACTTCCGCTTCCGGTTTCGGATTTTTTTGAAAAGCTTATTTTTTCGATGAATTTTCGATATACCCCTGCATTCCAAAGCGCATCAAAATCGGAGCAATACTTTCGGCTGTAGGAGCGTCACATACATACATACGTACGTACGTACGTACGTACATACCCACCCACAGACAGACATTTTTTAAAAACCACTTTTTTGG